>JARHVA010005832.1:0-217500 GCA_037957365.1 Torreya grandis | reverse complement strand
CACAAATATTAATCTAAAATATAATATAATAATGAATATGTGAGATAAGTTTTGATATAAGGCACATTATTTAGTCATCTATATGGATTAGAAACCAATTCCATATTGATTTCTCTAAAATGACACTCAAGATTCTCATTACTCTCTTAGGTCTTCAATGGGTTTAGGTCATTATTTAATCAATGAAATTTATATGTGATATCATAACAATAAAGTTTATTTTTAAAAATTTATTACCTATTTCATCCCCTATACAATCTTATTAAACTCTTATCACTCAATTCTCATGCACACTCTTGCTCTTTTCTAGTTTATTTCCTATACACATGATTACAACCATGGGGTACATAACATGAGGGTATGTATGTTAAGGTTTGAGTATTAATATATGTTTATAATTATTTTATAAAACTTGTATATCCATGAGAGAGTGGCCTTTAATTTCATCAAGACACTATGGATGTTCATCTCCTATATAAGCACATACTATGCTTGTTTGCATGCTTTATATGCACTAAGAATCTATCCCTTCACCATTGGTCTAATAAATTTGGATATCAAGGATTATATATATTTTATAAAATTAATGATAAAATTATATCATGTATTCAAAATTCCCTATATAATTTCATTACAATGGTCTATATCTTAATGTTTACCTATAGTTATGTAGACCTATAGGTCCATAATACTTATTTTGGACTTGGATTTGATGAGAACACTAAAATAATTTACTCCTAGGGTTTTCCACTTATAATAAACACCTAATAATTATATTCAAGACCATGTGTAGATATTAATATCTATTTAAGAGTATCTAAAAATGAAAAAACACCCATACTTGACAAGGGTTATCTCAACCTTGTATGTTGGCTCATATAACCCACCTATACATGCATAAGTATATGATTTTATTGAATTTAATTTATTCAATTTTTATTTTAATAGGTTTTATAGGTCTTTGGTAATTTGGATCAACTATAAATAACTTTCATTCATTCATTACATGCACCAAAACACTTCACAACTCCTTCAAACCATGCTTATCATGTCTAATCTGATAAATCAAGACTAGTTGGTATTAATCAAAACATGAATATAAATAACCTTGAGAAAATATGTTATTTTATAGGTAAAATATTTCTCAATATATTATTTAAAATAATTATTAGGAATTACTTAAATCTCATAAATCTGTAATAGGAAAAAACTGACCCTATGGAATTTGGAGTCATCTTCTTACACCTTAACTCTTTAGTGATTATTCATAAATTTAAGGAGCCTAACTAGACAACTAATGACAAAACATGGAAGTGAATTATGGTTTCCATCTCTACCTAATATATTATAATCCAACACTCTCTCTCCTTTGAGTACTTAACAAAATCATTAACCTTTTAAGCTTACCATGTAGACCCACAAACCTGATGGAGAAATGTATAGTTTTTTCCCCTTTTTGGAGCTAAAACTCCTTCATTTGAATGAATTTTTTTCTAGAGATACTATGAGGATACTTCAAGGAATTTGGACTTTTCCCTTCAATTGGAAATATCTGCAAAAGACCTTCAAAATATTTTTTTCAATAATCTACCTAGTATGCCTCCTTGGACTACTAGAGATGATGAACCAGGTGATCAAGAAACTTTCCTTAACTTGTGAAGAGGTGGAGGGGTATGCCAAAATGTTTCCCACATTTATTTACAATCAAATCATTCAATATCTCTCATTTGGACATTATAAAATGATGCTAAAGAGATTTTAATGTTGGAAAGTAGTTATTAAGACATTTGGAAAATATGTACAAATAAGTACAAGCATCTTGACATTACATAGATGTTAGATGACTTAAAATACCCCTATCGAATAATATAACCTTAACATTTTCTACTTCCTATAAAGTATCATCTCAAAATTTTGAGTGTATAATAAGAATAAATGAAATGAAATACCTTAATATTATCAAAACTACCTTAATCTCTCTAAACTTATTGAAAATACAATGTGATCAACTTACTAGTTCTAATCCTTTGTCAAATTGGTCAGCTTATATCATAATTATTCTTTTAAGAATCACTACCTTGCCTCTTTAGCCATTATTCAATATTGGCTTGAATTCACACTTAACCTTAAATTTTTCAAATTTACCTTAACTTATGCTAAACACATTGTAAGTGACCATCTTGAATGACCTTGATGACAAGACTAATGACTAGACCATGTTTTCAACCAGACCATCCTCGAAGGCTTTATAAGCTACCAAAGATGACATAATACCTATTATCTTTAGACTATTCACGAATATAGAGATGGAATCCAAGGTGAGTTAGATCATGAATTAGTCAAAAAAAAATCAAATAAACATAAAGAAAATAACTCACAAAGCCAACTCCTTCATGGGGTTTTGAAAATGAAAAATTAAGAGCTATTAAAAGGAGGAATATTATGTCAAAAGTTCCCAAGGGTATCTCACCTCTAATTAGAGCTCAAAAACATGATTTTCCCCTAATTTGGTGTGCCAAATATTTTTTAATGATAGGTGGCTTGATCCTCCATCATATCTTAATGTACCAATGAAACTAGGCTCATGATATTTATCAAATTTATGACAATAGTGAAGATATCCTATTGCAGTGATATTAATAAAACTACATAAAAAGAACTTGTGAAGATAACTTTGCATAATAAGTTTAGACCAAAGAAGCCTGAAAAGATGAGTGAGAACCCTTATATTTATAAATGTTTGGAAATGATCAAAATTAATGATGACCATCCATATTGAGATCAAGATGTGTGGCCATGAATAAATTCATTTTTTGAGGCTCAATTCATAAACAAACTCATTAATATTTGGAATAAAGGGGCATTAATGATGCATGGGAGGGCTTAAACTAGATAGTTGTTCCATTTATGGTTTATGGATGCCAACCCACATATGATGTCATAAGATGATTTTAATTGAAGAATGAATTTATAATTAATATATTTTAATATATTCCATGAATTTTTCACTTAAGCTCTTAATTTGGTTTAATTTACTTAAGTGAGATTAATTAATTTTATGCAATTCTTATGAAATTAGTTGCTTAATTAATCAAACTAGTCAAAACATCAAGTTACTAAGTCATACTTTAATTAGAGTATAATTAGAAGGTGTTAATTTCATATAGACCAATACCCCATTTATAGAATTATGGCTATGAAATAACACATGCATGTGTCATGTGCTTCTAAATTAAAAGAATTTAGTGATTTAGAGCATCAAATTTCATTTTCATTATTTTAACTCAAAATGATTTTGGAAAATCTAATAATCACATGAAATGTATTACCCCATTGATGGATACATTGGCATAAATTGGTACTTTTATATGAACAAATCTAACCATTGAGTACATTTTAGTGATTTTAGCCCAAATTATGTGTTTGAGTAAATTTTATGAAATATTGACAAATTTAACACAATGTTGTTAGGAATTAGATGTCTAATTTTTTCCCTTATTTGATAAGGCATGGTGATACATTTGATTGAAGAAACATCTTCTCAAATAATGAAAGAGTTGTAAAGAATAAGTTTGAAGGAAATGAATCGTGATGTCTCCTTAAGAGGACATATAAAGATGAAAAAAATGGTTAGGCTATTGAAAATAAAGAAATAATGAAATTAACCCATGGATAAGATTAACTCCATATCAAGCTAATGATTGAATGCATTTATTCCCAATGATAAAAATATAATAGAGTATAATGGGCCCCAAAGGGGGGGGGGGTTTGAAGTGGGAAGAATGCAATCCTAAAACATAAGTGCATACTTTGACACACCCAAAATAGGGTGAAAGTTGTACACTTATGGAATGATCAATCCTAAGACAAGTTGTATACTTTAAAAGTGCTAGAACGAGGGAAAAATCTATGGATATTGGAATTAGAAGAAAAAGGAGAGCAATGATCCTGAGAAAATAAATAATAGTGTGCCCCAATAGTGTGTATTTAATCAATTGATAAAGTAATGTTCTTGCAATAGGGATGATTTTCATCATTTATAATTAATTATGCCAAGTAGGGATGATTTAATCAATGGTTGGTCTAAATAGTATGTACCAGTAGAGTAAATTAGCAAGCATAGCTCAAATATATAACTTATTACATATATTAAATATGAGAGGACACAAACACATATGTAAGGGTCTAATGACTAAATAAGCCACAAAAAATTAGGCATAAGAGGATTCACAAAGTGATGGAATAGATGAATAGAAGAATGAAGGTGGATGATCTAACCTAAGATATTTCATGTATCCAAGTGTTACCTACATAGTCCAAAAGGACCTCAAGATAGTGTAGTTTGTCTAGAAATGGGAGAAAATAGAATGAGGGATAAATAATAGAAGAAAAATAGACCACTATTTAATTAGACTCAAACTGTATGCCAAGAGATGCATGTCTTGTATAGATTTTCATGTGAGTTTATTGGTGCATTGAGATATGATATTTAGAGCTGATTTAACTTTTGGACTTGAAATCTAATGTAATTAGCACTTACTGTAGCAAAACTAAAATTATGCATCATAAGTATGAGTAACCTATAATTACATTAGATTTTGACTATGATGAATCATTTCAAATTTGAATATTTATAACTAAGGATAATTATAAAAACTACCAAAGATCTAAGTTACAAATATTTACATTTAAATAAAAAAAAACAAATACAAATATAAAAATAAAACATAAATGTAACCAAACTTAAAATCAAGATATGAATAATCAGGATTTAAGTAAGAACAAGAATGTATAAAATCAAATTAAGAAGATACTTAATAAAAATCATTAAAGAAACATATGAATAATCAAGATCCATGTGCATTAACAAGATGTACTTGGAAAAAAAATAAGAGAACAATATAAAATAGTAACATAAAAGATTAAAATAACCAAACAATAATAAAATCTAAATAAACACACATAAATCCTGAAAGTAAAATCAAAATAAAGTATCCTAGTAATGGATTTGCCCTAATAGGGTAGATCAAGGATGACTAAATAGGCTTAGATAGGACAAAATTTTTTGTATTTTGAAAATTTATGAATGTTTTTGGAATTTTTGAGGTCTCTTAACTCATTAGAGATTGACAAGATACCACTCAAAAAAATGTGAGAGCGTATGGAAAAGGGGGACTGAGTTGACCACAATGGGAATCATGCATGGCATGTGTAGTATTATTAGGACCTTAAACCACTATAATTACACCCACACAAATGGTGATGAGACCTGACCAAGTAACAACAAGCTCTCAAATTTGGGCCAAAATGGTAAGGCAAATGATAATATTAATGGGAAGAATAGGTGGCAATGGATGATAAAAAGGCATTATTCCTAATTTGACCATATGTGTTTATAATTAGGAAATAACAACACAAATTTGTGATAATAATTTTTCCATAGGCATTTATAATTAGTAACACAAAATGGATATTGATTTCTCCATAAGAATTTATAATCAGTAACATAATATATAATATTGATTTTACCATAGGAGGTTATAATCAATGGTAAAAGTCAAATGTAAATAAAATATAACTTACCAGATCCATGGTCACACTAATTTCATAGACTATCATTTAAAAATATAATTCTAAAATGATTGAAACTAGATCAAAATCCTTTCATAGAAGGTGCAAGAGCCAATAGAACCAAGATAAAAAAAAAGGGTTAGGTATTTTGACTAAAAATAGGCTTTGGTCAATAGTAAAGGAATGGTATAATAAAATTGTATAAAGTACATCATAATGAAAATGACAAGATGAAAATTTGATATAATGGAAAAAATATTACACCCAAGTGATGATTACTCACAAAATGATGAGAGCATGGGCTTAGTTTTTTTTGCAAAATGGCGAGAGCATTCAAACTTAAAAATTGCTCACAAATTAATGAGAGCATAGGCTTAGTTTTATCATAAAAAGGCAAGATCATTAAAACTTAAAAATTTCTCATAAAATGGAAAGAGTGTGGCTAAGATGACTGAGATGACCTCAATATAAATTGAGCACTACCTACATAGTCTTGAAGGACCTCAAGTCAATGTAGTGTAAATGATATGGAAAATGGGACATAATGGTATAATATGCCTAGAACGAAATGGTATAAAATGGTAATAAGGTTTCTCATAATAGATGAGGCAAATAGAATGGAAGGTTAAATGGAAAACAAAAATTGGTTTTTTGCTCCTACTAACATGGAGATGCACATCCTAGTCAATATATGAGACAAACAAAATAATCAATTGAAAAAAATTCTAGACCATAGCCATTTATAATAGTTATTCTTGTTGATATGGAGATACATGTCCTAGTAAAAAATGAGATAACCATAATTATCAATCATAAAAATTACAAGTAACACCTTATTAAATAACTACTCTGTCAAGAACTCACTGAAAATTTGAATTCTAATGATGTTGTTGTGATCCTCATTGTTTGTTGATTTTGTTTCCTTAAAAATTTGAGACAAGATATCTTTGTATCATCTATAAAATATAGTACATCTAGGGATGGTAAATAATACTAGTCACATGACAAATGGTATAAGTTGGTAATGTGAAGGGGGGTGATAATGGAATGTATAATGGTTGGTAAACAAATGATGACTGAGATTTTTAGTCATACATAATGTTATTGACTCTAGATTCAACATAATTTTGGTTGTGAAAGGGCCAAAGAACTATGAAAATTCTCTTTATAGGACCACCAATTTTTTTTATTATTTGGGCTTGAGAGTAATTACCATCTAATTATGTTATAAATTGGAAGCTATACTAAATTCATCTATGATATTGTTTTCATCAAGTAATGAATAAATATTGTGCTTAGATATTGTCACCTTAAAGAGGTTTTCACTAATGAATGTGTCTTGATTTTCCCATAACACCTCCAAAAAGGTTTCACTAGAAGATGCTAAATTTTGACTTTGATTGTATTATAGCACCCCAAACAAGGTTTCACTAGAAGATGTTGAGTTTAGACTTTGATTGACCCCTAGAGGCTCTAAAAATGTTTCACTGGTATATTATCCTTATTCTACATGAATTTACTCTTGGCCCTCTTGATATTCTAAAATTGATATGCCACCATGGATACAATTCACTAAAGTGTGATTCTATCAATCCCAATCGACACTTGTGGGAGGTGAGATGTTAATGTAATGGATATGTTATGTGGTGGTGATGGAATGATGTAAGGTAGTATAATCCTTGTAGAAGATACTAGGAGAACCTATGTTGATGTTGAAGTAATCATCCTCAAAAATTGTAGAAGGATCACAAAGATATTCAAATTGATCTATAACTAAAGTGTAACCAAGGTTGTAACAACCATGATTGTATTTTAATTTTGAAGCTGAGTCTAAGTCAAGGGGCTCTAAATCAAATGATGAAACTGATATTGATTCTAGTTTTGATGCTAAATATGATATTGATTCATGAATATAACCTAATTTTAATGTTAATTTTTCATCTGATGTAGATTATAGCAAAATTATGTTTTATTTAAAGTTTGGTATTGGATAAGTAATGGCCTATGATGGCATAATGGGCTCCATAAAAATAGATTAATCTAGGAAGGGTTAAACTTAGACTGGCTCATCTACGTGAATTCCCTCAAAGAGAGAAAACATATCGAGGGGTGAATCCATACAGATTGGCTTGTCAAAGTGATATTATTCAATGAGTGTAAAATGGTCAAGATACCATTCCATAGAGACTATATTATCAAAGGTATGAGGATATTTAAAAATAGGACAATGGTCAAGATAATGATTTTCCCAAAGGTGTTTATAGTTATTAAGAAGTGACTCAATAAAGATTAGATTATTAGAGTTAGATTCTTTGACAATAATTAAAATATCAAAGGGTGATTCATCACAGGTTGACTCATCAAAAATGGGTGGTTCAGTAATAACATCATAGTCTTGGTTTACAATTGGTTGTAAAAAGTCAACTTTGAACACATTTTGGTTCTTAAAAGATGGTTCTTAAAGAGGTAATGGTTGGTTTTGTTGGTGCTCAAATATCAGCATATAATTTATAAAGTGGGGAATGGTTGGTACAGGTTGAATAATGGCTCATTATTCAATAATGGGCTCTCCAAAAATTAGACTATTGAATAAGGGATCAACAAAGACTAGTTGATCTAATTGATGCTTTTCAATAATAGGTTAAACAAATACTGGAAATGGGCCTAGAATGGTAATGACTGGGCATTATAGAGCTTGTTTTTTCACACAAACCAAATGGTGAGGGCATAAAAGGGTAACCTTTTCATGTTGTGGAGCTTCATGCAAGATGAAGGAAGATAGCCCAAAATGGTAACCTTTGGATGTTGTGGAATTTTGTTTCTCATGCAAACTAAAGGAGGATATCTGAAAATGGTAACCTTTGATCACTTTAGAGCTTTTTTATTCATACAAGCCAAAGGAGGATAACCTAAAATGGTAACCTTTGAGCATTATGCAGCTTGGTTGCTCACATGAGTTGAAGGAGGATAATGGGGTTGGCATATGAAAATCAACATGGATTGGTATGGTTTTTAAATATTATTCACAAAAATGGTGGTATCTTTAAACATAATGGAGTGCTCATGTCTACCATGAAAATGCTCTTCCTCATAACTAGGGCCATAAGAGACCCCACTATGAGTATACCTTTACATCATGTTCAAAATATTGTTTTCTACATTTAAAAATATTAGAAACGTGTTTTCAAATGTTAACAAGGTGTGTTTTAATTTTATCCAAACAAGTGACAAGGTAAATGGAGACTATAATAAATTAAAGTGTTGTAGTGCCATACAATTAAAATAAATGGTTATGAAATTACTCAACTTTGGTGGGTTGAAATTGTCAAATTAGAAGAGGGTATGATAGCTTTAAAACCTAATGTGAAAAATAACAAAATAAACTTAGGTCAAAAGATAAGTCAATACCTTAAAATATGGGTATAGATTTGATGAGTTATTAGTATAAAATTAGAAGATAATCTTTCTAATAAGGAAGGTAATAATGCAAACTAATAATCTCAAGACGTAAAAACACACAAGAACTCTTTAAGTATAAAAGTAAAACAAAATTGGAAGCACAAAAATACCACATGGTATTACAATATTTAATGGTCCTATAACTTAGAGTGTGAGTGAATTATAGATAACCTAAGTTTACAATGATAAAAATGATGATGAGTCTATAAAAATGGCCTTCAACCCAACAAGAAAATGTACCCAAGTTAACTAAAACCAAGTGCAAATGGAAAACCAATTAACACCTTGGTCTAGACCTTAGAAATGTGATTTTGAATTTGAATTAAAAAATGAAGGACTTGGAATTTTTTTCAAAATGGTATAGAATCAAATGAGAAGCATAACAATGTTTTTTAGATAATACAAACACAATGTTTCAAATGAGTATTTAAAAAAGGCAAAAAAAGGTTTTGATTTGTTCAACATAACAACTCCTTTTTCAAATAAGATGGTGGATAATAAAGGTGTTTGGTTGTGATATGTTTTGGTTTTCAAACAATTTTTAGACTCATTAAGACCAAGAAAGTAAAGGATAACAAAGACAAATATAACTAATTCTAACATCCAAAGTTCTAGAACTAATAAGGTTATATTGTATCATTGAAATCCATCTATATATGTGCTCTTGGGAGGAATTTACGTGTCAATACAAAAATAAAAGTGCACAAATACATAGGGTTATTATAAACCCCATTCTCTCAAGAGATTGAACTATGACATGGAACTTCGACTTACTCACCCTGCATCAACAATATGTTCACAAAAAGTGGAGTTGTTCTAAAACTAAATTTTTATGCATATCTAGATTATCCCAAGTATGGCTAACACTATAGATTCCTCATGTCAATTGGATATGCATCAATCATATTTTTATGAAAAGGTATTATCCTTTTCACTACCACTAGATTTGTCACTTGCTCATTGTAGTGTTGATCCATAAACATGTAGTGTCTAAAACTACACCAATTAGTCTATTCTATGAATGCTTTATAAATTCTCAATTTCTCATTAATTAACTTGAAATCAGCATAATAATTAAAATAAACATTTAAAATTGATAATAAAAAACAAGCATGAGTCATAGAGATAATATTTAAACCATAATTGATAATGGAGTTCACTTGATCTGGGATACATCTCTAGGTCTTGCTCAAAGGTAGAACTAATTGATTTTTGATGCAAAAATCACATTGTACATCAATTATCTCCATTTTGGGTTCTTTATTTGAAGATGAATGTTTTGATGTCCTTTATATTTGGCTCTAGCAACTAGATCTAGCTCTAGTTCTCCATTCTATCTCTCGGCTTTGGCTCTCAGCTCTCACTCTTGGCTCTGGCACTCACTCTTGGCTTGGACTCTATTTGATTATTCTCAAGTATTTTGTGTTATTATTCACACTTTGATTGTGATAAAATGACCCCTATAAACCCTTTATATAGGTTTATGGGTCCATAAAAGGTGGATTGGATGATTATACTTTCCCAATTTTAAATAATATTTATAATTGTCCTAAGACCTATTTTAATACGATTAACAATTATCCCATTTTATCATGGGATTACAATATAAGGATTTATTTAACCCACACATGAATTATATGGATTTTACATGTTATAATAAAACATTACATTAAAAATTCCATAATAATATCCCATTTTTGTGGGAATAAAGATTGTCATATCTCCATGCCTTATTAAAAGGATATCTTTTGTTTATATCCACATATGTGTGGATTTTTTTTTTTAATATTAAAACTTATCCCATATAAAGTGGCCTCACCTTGCCACATAGATGTTCCACGTGGAGGCTTGTAGTTATTATACATGTCCATACCAATGTTTTCCATGTTTCCATACCACATTGGTCCACTTTTATTGCTTTTTGACTAATTTTGACCAGTCTTGATGCATCATGTGGACTTTTGACCAACTTTGATCAACCATAACTTTCAGATACAGACTCATAATTGGTCCATTCAAAATGTGTCAAAAATATTTTGACAAGTTCTACACCATGGAACTAGCTCAAAACTATTCCATGGCCATCAATTTTATTATTTGTCCAGATTTGACCACTTATTGACCAAACTTTGACCAATGATAACTGAAGCATATGATCTCCATTTTTCACATTCCAATAGTTTCTATAAATCTCTTAATGAGATCTACATAATGTAACACATTTTAATAAAACCATGGAACATATGAAAAGATCCTTCGAATGATGCATCCTAGCTAAAAAGGCTTTTATTCCACTAAAAGTTGAAACATTTATTTTGTCGGTACAAGCTGGCAAGAGTGAATATATTTACTAAGTATCTCTATAGATTCATTCCATCTTGGCACTATAGATAAAAAATAATGATTATGTCTACAAAATTTTGCATGTCAAAATATTGTGATAACCACCATCTACAACTAAAAATAATATATCACTCCTGTGTGGGTCTTAAATTTGTCTTCTCTTGGAAGATCATTTCAAAAAAATAGGCACACTAAAAATTATGCCCAATAAACTCCTCAATTTGATGTCAAAAACATTCTCCTATACCTGGTCCAATTATCATAAGTATAATGACAAGTTATCAACATTTCCCTTCTTTTGGATGATGGGCTCTAATGAGATATTCTATCCCATATTTTATAATGTCATTTGATTTTCCTCTTTAGAGAAAGTTACATTTCTTAGAGATAAGTATGGTTCACCTAGGATAATATCACTAAACTGAAGTGGAACAACATCTAATTCAACTTCATCTATGAAGTTGGAGGTAATTACAAACCCTATTTTACATGATTTTTTACATGTAGGTTAACAACATCACTTATCCCAACCAATGAATATGGTCTAAAATATGGCTTAGTTTTCAAACCTAGGGTTTCTAAAACATCTTTAGAAATTAAATTATTTTGATAATTTATATCAAAAACATCTATCTTTAAATGATTAGTAATTATTCTTTTGAAGAAATGTTGTTTACCTCTCCAAGGTGATAAATTTTGTACTATCATCTTGTCCTTAACTATCATCTCCCTAATTACTATTGTCTCAAGTTCTACTTGATGAGGTTCTATCTTCTGATTTACTGAGGATGTAGTTACAACCTTTGTCTAAGGTTTTGGATGACTTTTCTTATTTTCTTTTAGTAGTTCCCCTCAGCATTGAAGTAAAAACCAAACTTTATGTCTTCTTTAAGAAAATTCATTTAATTTGTCTTCTTTATTCTAACTTGACATGTCTCTTAAGCATCCTTATAGGGATTTTTTTGGCATAATTATAAGATAAATATGAGTATTTCCTCTTTTCATACCTTGATAATTTTTTTGAAGATGTCTCATTAGATTTAACTACTTCATCTTCTAAGAATGCTTCATTGAACTCTTTAGGGTGTTTGACTTTCTACTTAAGTAGCTCTTCAACTCAGCTTCTTGGGAAGATTTTCCTTCATTTCCATATCCTAATCCTACATAAAGTGGTCTCTTTGACTTAAATAGATTTTATAATTCTTTGACCATTAATTCCAAAGCCCTTTCCATTAAATCCCATCTTGGCCAACAACTTAGAACCTATTCCCTTTGTGTGTTTCTCAAATGTATCAATATAATTACTTGATGAATGTATGGACTTAGAACACAAAGTATCCTTAACATTCTTAATATAGTTAGTAGAATTGATTTCATTACTCTCATTTTATGAATGTAGCATAATATCTAGTACCTAACTTAGTAGGATCTCTCAAATGAATATTTCATCTATTGCTTAATGCGTAGGAGAATTGGGATTTGTATATTATTTGATAGGTGCCTTTCCCTTCACTTTTCATCTTTGTTGGTATCAGGATGGAGCTTTGTGAATGTGGAAATTCTAGCATTAATCCACAATGTGACCCTCTTTAGAGTAGTGGCCATATACTTTTGACTCCACTTGCATTCACTTCTTTTTAAGATGTTATTGTTATAGTTCTACCTATAGAGCATCAATGCTTTATTGGAGTTTTTTGATCTGTAATTCTTGTCTTCATTCTATATCTTTTTATCATGGTTCGTTTAATTATAAGTATTCCATCAATACAATGACAATGATATTCAATAATAGTTAAACTTGAGCTAGCATTGGATCCATAATATTCCATATAATGTGAGTAAAATCAAAATTACACCAACATGAACTTAAATCTAATACCAAAATTGATCCATAAATAGTAAGTGACCCCACTTATTAAAAACTATTTAAAAATGGATATTCCTTAAATATAAAAAAAATTCATCAAATTACTTATAAATACATTAAAATTATAAATATAATTGAAATGGAAAGAAATACACAATATACAAGAAAAAATAGAAACAACAAAACTTTATATTTGATAATGGATTTCACCTGATCTGGGCTACATCTCTAGGTCCTGATCAAAGGTAGAACTGCTCAAATTTTTATGAAAAAATCACTTTTTACATAAATTATCCCTAGTTCGGGTTCTCAAACTAAAAATGAATGTTTTGATGTCCTCTAGCTCTAGATCTAGCAACTGGATTTATCTCTAGATCTTGGTTTGAGCTCTCACTCTTGGATCTAGCACTCATTTTTGGCTCAAACTCTACTTGATTATTCTTAAGTCTTGTGTGTTGTTCTTCACACTTTGACTATGATCAAATGACCCCTATAGACCCTTTATATAGGTTTATGGATCCATAAAATGTGGGATTAGATGATTAGCCTTTCTTAATTTTAAAGAATATTCATAATTATCCCAAGACCTATTTTAATGGGATTAACAATTATCCCATTTTATTGTGGGATTACAGTATAAGGATTTATTTAGCTGACACATGAATTATATGGATTTTAAATGTCTTAATAAAAAATTACTTAAAAATTCCATAACAATATCCCATTTTTTTTGGAATAAATATTATCATATCTTGTTAAAAGACTATCTTTTGTTTATATCCACATATGTGTGGAAACTAAGTTTTTTTTAATATTAAAATTTATCTCATGTAAAGTGGTCTCACCATGCTATGTAGATGTGCCATATGGAGGCTTATAGTTATGTCACAAGTCCATACCAATGTGTGCCATGTATCCATACCACATTGGTCCACGTTTCATGCTTATTGGCCAAGTTTGACCAGTGTTGCCCAACATTGACCCATCATGTTAGCTTTTAACCAACTTTGATCGGTGATAGCTTTCACATATAGACTCAGAATTGGTCTATTTAAAATGTGTCAAAAATCTTGTGATGATTTATAAATTATGGAACTAGTTTATAAACATTCTATAACCATCATTTTTTCTTGTTTGACCATCTATGACTACCTATTGACCAAACTTTGACCAATGATAACTAGAGCATATGATATCTATTTTTCACATTCTAAAAGTTTCTAGAAAGATCTTGATGATCTCTACACAATGGACCACATTTAAATAAAAACATGGAACATCTAAAAATATATTCCAAATCAAGTACAATGCCCAAATTGCCCCTATGGTCCAAGCTAAAATACCACTAATGGAGTTTTCTTAACCACTCAAGTAAATTCCCTAGTGGGTCACCCTAGATTTGTATACCCCATAATGGATTAGGGTTGAAATGATGCTAAGAGATGAATTCCTATGTCAATACTTTCCTAGAGAACTCAGGAAGAGGTGATGAAATCTTGTTTATAAGCCAAGTTGCATATAATAAATGACAAAGTGAAAAGAATTTAATGTTGTGTTTAGATCACCCAAATCATATGGATTTGGGGACAGCCTTAAAAACATTCTCTTCATGCCTTTAGATAAGGAAAAAATTTGAAGAAAGATTATTTTTCGTTACCTGATATCCGTAAAGGGGATAAGGGGAGAACATATGTGCATCCTTCATTTTTCAAAAAATAAACAAGTTTTAAGATCTATCATAAACCAAAAATTTTTCTAATTTATTGTACCAAAGTGAAGTTTTTTATGAAATTTTGGGCCCTTGACCTTAGTTGAAAACTTGTAAAACTTTCACAAAACAACTAAGCATAAACACCTAGATTCTTTTTAATCACCAAATGAAGTATTCAAGACTTAACCATGTTCAAATTTGGCACTTTTTATAGCTTGTCCTACAATTTTTAGATGATTTATGCTTATCTTGAAGCCCAAATACAAATGAGAAAGTAATATTTGAAAAGTTTCTTTTATGTTTCTCTATTTTCTTGATATAGATACCAATGTTGGTCCACTGAGACTGATGCCAGTTATAAGAAAATTGATGTTTGTTAGGATAAAATTGATGCCGATCAACTAGAAACGATGCTAGTTACATATAAGAAAACATGGTTTAAAAAAAATTGGTTAGCATAATAATCATAAAAACAAAATAAGTATTTGGAACCTAGAATAAAATAGTTAGATACAAAGTATTCAATTTTTAAAAATGTATAATAACCACTAAAAATTCAAGAGAAACACAAAAACTTGCCTTGCATCATGTTTTACCCTCCACACAGGGACTGATATCGATTAGGATAGGATTGATCTCAGCTAAATTAAATCAATGTTCATTACTGTGTAAACTATGTGTCTTTAAAAAAAATAAAAACACATGAAAAATAAAGAAAAGATTGATTTTTAGAGATTTTAAAGCATTTTTATGAAAATTTAAGAGTGAAAAATTAGTCTTCTTGCTTGTATGGAATGTTTGGTCCCAATGGGCATGCCGATATGTAGAGATGGAATCCAAAGTAAGTTAGATCATGAATTAGTCAATAAAACTCAAATAATCATAAAGAACATAACTCATAAAGACAAATCCTTCATGGGGTTTTGTAAATGAAAACTTAAGAGCTATTGAAAGAAGGAATATGACATCAATCCTTCCCAAGAGCATCCCACCTCCATGTGCAACTCAAAAACATGATTTTTCCTTGATTTGGCGCTCCAAGCCTTTATAAATGATGAGTGTTTTTATCCTCCATCATCTCTCAATGCACCAATGAAACTAGGTTTATGATATTTAACAAAAATATGACAATAGTGAAGAAATCATATTGCAAATTAAGCATAATAACACTACACAAAAAGAGATTTTGAAGATAGTTTTTTCATAATAAGTTTATACCAAAGAAGCTTGAAAAGATGAGTGAGAACCCTTGTATTTATATATTTTTGGAAATGATCATAATCAACCATGATCATCCATCTTGAGATCAAGATGTGTGGCCATGAATCAATTTAATTTTGAAGGCTCAAATCATTAATACCCTCATTAATATTTGGAATAAAGGGGCATTAATGAGGAATGGGAGGTCTTAAACTATATATTTGTTCCATTTATGGATTATGAATGCCACCTCATTGATGATGTCACCAGATGATGTAAATATTAGAAATGAATTTCCAATTAATCGATCTTCAATATCTTCCATGTATTTTCCACTTAAGATCTTAATTTGGTTTAATTTTCTTAAGTGAGATAAATTAATTTTATGTAATTCTTTGGAAATTGGTTGATTAATTAATCAAACTAGTTGAAACAACAAATTATCAAAATCAAAATCAAAATCTTCTTTTGGACCCTCCTCTAAAATAAAATCTTGACTCTGGACAATTTACAGAAAAGAGGAATATATGTTGTGAACAGGTGTATTCTTTTTAAGAAGGTCTTTGAACATAGAGATCACTTGTTTGTGAACTATTCTTTTATGCAGCAAGTTTGGAAAGAAATCCTCAATCTATGGGGTATTGCTTGGATTCACCACAAAAATGTGGAACTATCTTTTAAAAGTTGGTATTGTCCTTCCAAGAATCCTGAAGTTATATTTTTATGGAAACTAACTCTTCCCCATATTTGGTGGGGAATATTGAAGGAAAGAAATAACTGAATTTTTAGAAGTAAAGAACTTCCCAGATGGGTGGTGGGGTAGAACATCATTAGAGATATTAAGGAGAATTTCTCATCGCAAAGGAATCCAAATCCAACCTTTCAAGTGGATAATCCCTTAAGAATGGAAAATTCTAATGGTAAACCTGAAAATCCTAGACTAGTTGTTACTTGGAATATCCCCCCTCAAGGGTGGATTAAAGGAAACTTTGATGGAGCTGCTAAAGGGAATCCATGGAATGCAGGATGCAGAGGAGTCTTGAGAAACCGTATGGGAAATTTAATCGATGCTATTGCAATCCCCATTGGAAATTTGAATTGTCATATTGCTAAAGCTTCTACTGCCCTTCAAACCATCAAACTAGCTGTGGATTCAGGATATTCTAAATTATGGCTAGAAGGGGACTCCTTAAATATCATAAATATTCTAAACAATAAAAATTATGTGTCATGGACTATAGAGGCCATGGTGATGGAAATGAAAACTTTAATCAAAAAATTTGAAAAAGTAACTATTACCCACACCTACCGTGAAGCTAACAGAGTTACTGACTAGATAGCAAATTATGCAGTCCGAACAGGACACAAAGTGAGGTGGCAAGAAACATTAAATAAGAATGTGGATCTTAGAGCGCTCATTCATCATGAAAAAATTCATGCAAAGGAGGGAAAGATCAGCTTGTAATATAAAACTAATGAGTTGGAGGAGTGGCTTCGTGGAGAAAGGTTTACAATCATTAAAAAGGAATGTCCTCGAGAACGAGAAGCGGATCCTGAACATGCCTAAAAAAAGGTGAGCTTTAAACCAAATTGGTAATAGGTGGGATCATTGTATAGCTTACAATGATTGGGTGTTAAAGGAAATCTACATGGCTCGCATAAGGAAAGGAGAACCAAGGAAGCAGGAACCTAAAAATTGTGAAGATTTGAAAGCGAAACAAGATGTTTGGAAGATCCTGCAGAGAGGGAAGGTTGTGAACTACATGGAAAGGCTCCATGGTTTGAAACCTCATATTACAATGACATTTTTCAAAAAATGGATTGATGGTAGGGTCACTCTGCATGGCATCACAGTGAATCTAACAAAGGAATTTATAGTAGAGGTTACGGGGCTGCCTACGGAAGGAATAAAATTCTCCAAGCAGACTAGCATTTCAAATGAGGCCTTTTGCAAATTCCCTAAGACAGACGTTGAGGAGCAGAAGTTGGAAAAGAATGGAGATTTCTTTTAACTAAAGTGGATTAAGGGCATTTTGAGGGATGTCTTATGCTGTATTCGGGAGTACTTCATACTCGATGGAAGAAGCAAGAGAGTCCACAAATTCCACTTTGTATTCCTAAATCATTTCAGACACAAAGTAAGAATTTCCTTTCCCTTTTATCTGCATTTCTCTTTAATCCAAAGTTTATTCACTCATAAGAAGAAGGAAGCACATCCTATTCTACATGAAGGATTAATTATGATAATTGAAGGCTATTGAAAGAACAAGGCCATGGTTATGAACCCTTATTTGGGGAAAAACAAGGATTAACGGAGTAATAAGAGTGAAATTGTTAAAGGGAAAGATAAAATCAAGCCCCCTAGTGTCAAGAATCAGAATGTTGACGAGGATATAGAGTGGGAGAGAACTGATAAGTTTGGGGAGGAAAGTTTGGAGGAAGAGGGAGGAACAGAAAGCAGTAATTCAAGCTCCAGTGAGGAAGAAGAAGTTCAAGAGAAGAATGAGAAAGAAGGAGTCAACATAGAGGAGAAGTTTGAAAAAAGTGAACATGACTCTGAGGAAAACCAACAAGTGTTTGAGGATGATAAAGTCATAGATGACCCTGTTGAGGACCCTGTTTTGATAGATGAGAGGGAAAATACAATTCAGGCCGACAACCAAGAAACGGACTTGGGAGCTCAAGCTGAAACTAAGGAGCAGAATCAAAGGGGAAGAGAGGACCACATTGAAGAAGGTGGGAATAGTCCTAATAAGAACACAAAAGAGTGGAGTGATAAAAGGTATAATGATGGAAGGCACACACCTACAATATGGGTTAATCGTAAAGCAGACGCTATCCTCCAACTCGATTCATGGATGTTTAAGGAGATAATGGATCTCAAAAGGAAAATGGAAATAATGGAAGACAACTAGAAGGCAGTTTGGAACAAAATCAATAACATGGAAAAATAGATGAGAGACATTCCTATCAAACTCAAAGACTATGAGAACAACCTAAGGGAACTCATCAAGGAAATCAAAATGAAGATGGAGGAGGTTACATCTAACATATGTGTTGCAGCTGTTAATATTGGAAAAAGAGCTAATGAGGAGATCAAATCCTTGGAGGGGCATATCAAGAGGACTAGACAGAGCTCAAGAAAGAAAGCTATGCAAGAGGGAGCCATGTCAGTGGCTACTACCATTCAGGACACTACTGTGAAAGGTAAGGAAGTAGTGAAAAAGATTTTGGAACTGGAAGAATAGCCTGGTTCTTTCAGTTGGTCGTGTTATCTACTCCTGTTTCCTAGTTTTTTGTAATCTTTTGACTATGGTGTAGCCAGGTCTATGTAAAACCTAGGTTATGAATTGTGGTCTATCCAATGGTTTCAGGTCCATATAAAACCTGTTTATGATACTTCTTTGTAGTAGGTTTTAGTTTTTGCCTGTGGTCATAAATGCTTCATCTTTCTATCTTTGTTTCAGGGTTTCGGGGTCCCTTCAAAACCTATTTTTACCTTAATCTAAAACAAATTATCAAGTTATAATTTGACTAGTGTATAATTAGAAGAAGGTTTTAGCTGTGTATGGACCAATACCCCATTTATAACATTGTGGATGCAAACTAACACATGCACATGTCACGTGCTTCTGAATTAGAAGAATTTAGTGGTTCAGAGTGTCAAATTGCATTTTATCATTTTGATTCAAAATGATTTAGTAAAAACTAATAATCAAATAAAATGCATTCCCCATTTAGGGATAAATTATATTAAATAAGAACTTGTATATGACAATATCAAACCATTTAGCATGTTTTAGTGATTTTAGCACAAATTATGCATTTGAGTGAATTTCGAGTAAGATTGACAATTTCAACACAATGGTGTTAGGAATTAGATGTCTAAAATGACCAATATAAGACCTTTATGATGGATATAAATAAATTTAATATTATGTACATCAAATTTTTGAATGATACTCGTCAATGATGGCCATTTTGGTTAATAGGTCTCATAAGCATTTGAGTTATTTATTTGCTTAGGTTTGTAAGGTTTGAGTTTTCTAGAGAGATAGGATTCATCTAATGAATCAAGAGTGAAATACATAACAATGTATTACAATTTAGTGTTCAATGTAGTGTTAAATGGTTTAAAAGGTTATCCTCCATCATATAATTAATTGATTTATTAGCTAAGGCTTTCTATTGTTTGATGAAATTTTAGGTAGCCTCATGTTTCACTTGTTTTCTATTTAGAATTTTTTCTAGGTTATTCTCAGATAAGAAATTTGATTGGAAATAATAAACAAATGCATTAAATAAGTCATATAAGCTAGTGATAGAGCTAGACTTGACTTAATTCTACCATTACAAAGCATCACTAGTTAGATTTTTGGCTAATATCTTGGTAATAGTAAAGGTGTTGAGTTAAATCCAATCCTTATAATATTTTCTAAAGTATTTTAGATGTAGATCAATTCTTGTGTATCCATTATGATAGATAGTAGGAATAATTCCACCAATGTTAATTTCAATAATCTAAGGGATCGAAGGTTCATTTTGAAGATATTTGATGATTTTTTTGTGAAGAGGAGGAGGAAAATGAGGTTACCAAGATAATATATATGGGGTGAGGGGAATTTAGATATGTCATCCCTATCTAACCTATTAATGTTTGGATTACTTTTGCATAAGATGGTTGTGTAATTGTAACATTTTGGTGTTGTTATAAGCTTGCATTGTAGTCATATGGTTTATGACTCTTAGTATTACTTGATTAGGATTATTTTCATTTTAGTTTGAATTAGAGGATTCAATAGCATATTGAGGATCAATAGATGTGACATTAATTTTAGTTTTGATATGAAAACCTTAGGTAACCCAACTAAAGCTAAGACCCTCAATGTTAGTTTTCAAACAATTAATGGTATAATTATAAGGGATAGATGAAGAATTAAGTTTCCCCAAGCCATGTGGAAAAACACCACATAGGGTCAGGATGGAATTCCATGGAAGGTTTCATCATGTTGTGGTAAATAACTGCACGATTCTTTCCCCTATGCTCATGATTCTATTAGATAAAAATATTCATTTAATTTATATATTCTATGTCACATTCCTCTTCACCCTTTGATTCTTGGGATTCAATTACTATGGATTTCTTAGGGTTTTTAGGACTATTGTATGGGTAATAGTATTTGTATCTAGTGGAATCCATATTCCAATCATTATATGGGTGGTCTTGAGAAAGATATAAATTAAAAGAGATAATTTTTGAATACTTATGGGTATTGTTTAAATACATATCATTATCATTGTTGGCATAGAATACTTCATAAATCTTGGCTATTTTTCTCAGATTGATAAAAAAATGTCTTGCATTTTGGTAACAACTAAAGGCCTTGTTGACCATTTTTTGACCCCTAGGTCAGCCCCTATAGTTTTAAAATCCAATTTTCATCATTTTTAACCTTTTTGATAGCCATATTTTAGTCTTATGATGTCTTAAAATGATTTTTTAAGGATTTTTAGTAGATTTTAAGATTTCATTGTATGCATTAAAGTTTGTCTACAAATTCACAATATGAGATCATGTATTAGGTAATTAAATGATTCATTAGGTATTAATAGGTTTTCCTTGAGTGAGTGGAAAATAAACAAGTTTATCAAGAGGTCTAAAGTGTCAAATGACATGTTTTGGAGAAGTTAAGGGTAATTTAGCATATTTTCAGCTTTTGACAAAGTTAAGTTATCATTGTAATCATTTAATACTTCCCAAGGTTTTATTATTGAATGAGGCATTAAGGTAAATGGTGAAGAATTAAAATGAGTTTAAAGGTGTTCTTACAAAGTTCTATTTTCACCTCATAGAATCATCAAACATGCATTAGTCTTCTTTTACACTTGTCAATGCATTCCAAGGTCTACCAAGTCACTCCTTGAGCCAATATGAAGTATTTTACATAAAATTTTATATAAAAAACATCTCAAAAGTATATATAATGTGAATATATGTCAATAATGTTAGTAAAAGTCATATCATGGTTAGTTTTTTTAGGTTCAATGTATAAAAGAGAATAAATCACTCTTTTGTAGGTAGTTTTAGGCACTTATATAGGTAGAAAGGATCCATATTCAAGTGAAAATGTTTTAAAATTATCTATTCACCTCCCAAACATAATTTTCATCATCAAAAATCTTATATAGGTCAAAAAAATGGAAAAATTTATATCAAACTCTCTATCAAGTTCTTGACAAGATCATAATGGTCACATTCACATGTTTGGTGCATACAAAATAGAGAGATTTGGGCATTAAGTCTTTTATTAGATGATAATGTCCAGATGTCCTTCATATTAATTATATATTTTTTATTGGATCCCAAATATTTATGAATAATCATTAAGAGCTTGAGGGGTTAAAAAGTGACTCAAATTCCCACTAACTCAATTTTTTCCTCGTGTTTGCACTTGAGAACTTGTAGGATAAGGAAAACCATGAAAGAGTGATATTAGGGTATAAAAATATATACATGACACTCAAATACATCAACTACATCAAGTATATGCATTTTTTAACACAAATTAAATTCTTTCTCACTATTTGCTTGAGATAGACCATTTTTGTGAGGCTTTTGAGGTATTATCCATATAAGTGATATGCCAATGAAGTGAAATAAGTTTTAAATAAGTAATTATTTTTTAAACATAATTTCCAATCCAAAATACATATGCATGAAGGAGAAAAATACCTAGGTACAATAAATAAGACTTTAGTTCATTTCTAACTCTTAAGATCCCTAATGTTGATGGTTTAGTGAAAGGGGTAGTCTATAGTATATCCATAAGATGTTATAATTCATTATAAAATATAATTAAACCTATAAATTACTAATTTATCATGGATGATCAATATATTATTTGATGGATAGATCATCATACACCCACAGATCACATAAACACCTATAAAATTGAATGTGTAGAGATCGGTGCTAAATGCATTATTAGACATATTAACAGTGTTTAAACATTATCTATAGGTATTGGGGTGTATTTTTTAGTCATGGAGTTGGATAAATTCAAAAAAAATATATCAATGACTTAGGTGTAATAAGATGTAGACCTATAGGTATGAAGACTTGCAAGGCCACATTCATGATAAAGACATTAGAATTTGGCAACATGAAGTGGTCTTGAACCCCTTAAAGTAGTATCTACTTCACTGAATAATAATAATAAGTAATATTAATTATTAAAAAACAAAAATATGGATGAATGGGTTAAAAAAAGGTGAATTACACATAAAGGAAAATCTAGGCTTAGTAAAATACATACATACAAGCCTGTCATGGGCATAATAGAAGAAAGGACTTGTTTTATAAGATGGAATGGATGAAATAATAGGTTATATATATTAATAAGATCATTAATATAACTTTAAAACATTTTTTTTAATCACCAAGGTGTTAAATAATATGTATATGAAGATTAATTATAGGTTACACTCAAAAGAAAGCTAGTATGCACCTATAACCAAGGGTAGTTTAGGTATAAATAAGATGAAAAAGGGTGTACTATTTATTTTGGTTTTGATGAATAATTATTTTTAGAATAAAAAAATACTATATATAACATTTCCACATTTATTATATGTATTATAAATGAATATAAAACCTCAGGTGATGACTTAGAAGCCTTGTCACCAACTTTACAAGGTAGACTATGCAAATCTAAAAGGAGGTTTATTGAGTAAGTAAAAAAGTTTACTAATAATTATAAATTGATATAATGTTTTAATAAATAAAAATACAATGTATTGAGAGACACAATTGATTATATATCTATTAAAACAGGTGAACTCAGTCATAAAGGCCAAGAGGCCTAACCATAGCTAGAACCCAACTTGAACACCTATAGGTAAGTTTAAGTGTCATGAAAACTTTAAGACTAAATATAATGTATCTATAAACATGATTATGAGTTATAAAATTATAATTAGGATGGTTCAAATTAATAAAATTTCAATTTGAAGGGATTTTAGGCCTAAAGCATTCTCTCAGTCTCACACTTAGTCCTCCATGTTTGAGACATCACTTAAGAAGCTCATAACTTGTTGAAAGAAGTGCATGGTTGAAAATTAAAATTAGGGGTAATAAAAAGGGTATCAAAATAAAAACATATATCTCTATTTCATCCATCCATCTCCACACCTATATGAATAATCATTAAGATGATAAGCTTCTCAAAACCCTATTTTCACCTTGTAGAGGAGCTCAAGAGAGCACAATATTTTTATTAGCACCTAGAGGAGAGTTTTGAAGTGAATAATTGGTATTTGGATTTAATATATGGGTATCTATAATTACATATTGTTTCATCAAGAAAAATAAAGAGGTTTTGTTCTCTATGAATCATTGCTAAGAGCAAAAGTGCTCTAAAACCATTATAAAACCACTCATAGTGACCCAATGGGATAAATGGGCCCTCAAATGCCTTTTTATGAGAATTAATTATATTAAATTTAATTTATTAACCTTAAAAGGTATTTTTTACATCTTAATATATAATTTTTTGGCAAGTGGAAAGTACATGTTGTATGAAATTACCCTGAAAGGCATAGTTACAGACCTACTTGTGAGTCTATAGGGTAATGATAGGCTTTCAAGTCAAGAGATAAATCTTGGAAATAATAAACATAGGTTATATATATTTATATTATATTTTTAAAACCCTCTCATGATTATGTATGTACATTTAAATCTACTACTCTGGGCCCAAAAGGTGACTGTGCCACTATGTCCATCAAGAAGATTAATTACATACCTATGAATTATTATTGGAGATTGAGCCCCCTTGAGACACCAGTAGGAGAACTTTTTGATTATTTTTGGAATATCAATATGTCATGAAAAAATACTAATTATGTGACTACTTATATATGTTAACATGTTACCTTTGTGTATCATGAAGACCTTAAAGGGAGATGATGTAGGAAGATTAATAGATTATGAAGGTAACACCTAATGAAACATGATGATCACTAAAATTTCAATATAATAAGTTTATAAAATAGATGAATGGTGTCAAAAAAAATGTAGAGGGAAACTCAAAATGAACATGATGATCAAGTACACCTATTTTTACTCCTAAACAAGTAGGAATGGATTTCTAAGGAAGGTTGATGGGTTATTGAAGAAATGTTGTTTCTTACACCAACCACTGGAAGATCATGATCACAAAAATAAAAAAATGTTGAAGGATTTCATAACTTGTCAATTGAATAAATTATTTATTATATCTTAATCTTTCATGAGAAAATAATTATGTTTTATTCTCCAACATACTTTCATTCTCTCTCTCTCTCTCTCTCTCTCTCTCTCTCTCTCTCTCTCTCTCTCTCTCTCTCTCTCTCTCTCTCTCTCTCTCTCTCTCTCTCTCTCTCTCACACACACACACACACACACACATTATTCTATAAATGTTGTCTTGTATGGCTTATTATAGATCCTCCACCTAAGTATGGTTAAGCCTTGATCATTTGTATACCTTGGATAAATAAATACTACTAGTTTTACCTCATATTATTATACTTAGTGTGTGTGCATGGATAGTTGATCTTGTTAAGTGATTTTATTAGTCTTTCTTGACGTGTTGTCTTACTCTAACATCTATATCTAGTTTTAAAACTTATTTTATAGATCATGTGATGTGTGTATGTGTAGTTTAAGGGTTTATTGAGTTTTTCTATTCATTAGTGTCATATTTGGCCTATTTATTAGTCTTCCTAGCTTAAAAATCCATCACAACATCCAAATTTAAATGCTAATGTGAGAGACTTAGATTAAGAGTAGTGTTCGAGGTTAATCTCCTATTCTACATGTGAAAATGTAGTTGGTTGGTAGTGATCAATTTATTTGGTGTATCACCCACTTAGTTTTATTTCATGTTATTCCTCTCCCTTTTCCTTTTTAAGCTAGTAGTGGATCCTAATTGATACATCAATGGGAATTAGCCCTATCACCTATAGGTTTAGTCCACATAAAGGCCACCCAAATCCTAGGACTAATCCCATTATATAAATCAATTTATATGGCTTGAAACACCCTCTCAAGGGTGAAAATTTTAGGAATAATAGTTTTGACATGCCTAATAGGACAATATTGACAATCAATTAAAGAGATTTTGGTGTTGTTCTTCAGTGCACCATCCTTTGGAGGACTTTCAATAAACATCAATGTCAACTTCAAATGCATTTAACTGGTTGTAGCATCTTAGGTATTATTTTAATCAAGTGGTATTTAATTTATGTCTTTCTCATGAGGTTTCATGGTTAATTTTGGTGTTTATTTTTGTTTTGCATTAGTTAATGCTATATATATCAAACTCATGTTGATCCTTGTCAATAGTTTATTGACCCTTATCACCCTTCATATCATGAGTATAACAATCCTTTTATTTAATAGTATTACCAAGATAGTCACCCTCTTTGATATATTTTTTATCCCTCTAATCAGCCTTGTTAAGATCATGATTACCATAGTCAACATGGTCATATTTTAAATTAATCTATTTTAAGATGAAAGCAAATTCTCTTATGCTATGAAAGGTATATGATAGGGATTAATACAAAAAAATAGTATGTTTAAAGTCTTCCTAATCATCTAATTTAGAATTTGAGAGACTCATTAAAGCTGATAAGGAAGGATTTGTAACCTATTGAGATAGAAAATTAGCAAAGACTGACTAGTAACATGATGGATATAGGTGACCTAATTCAATGTATAGAGGACAAGCTAATAGTTTATGAAGGGAAACAAGTTTAGTGATATTAGCCTCATGTGCCTTATCCTATACCACCTTAGACCTCTTTTGTGACACCCATTATTCCTAAAAAGGCCAAGTTTTAATGTATCTTGAGTCCTTCACATATCCCTCAATCCTTCCCATCATGGAGATAAATCCAAGAGAACATCCAAAAGAGGAAAGAGGTTAGTTGAGAGTGTTAAGGATAAAAAAAATCAGAATTAGAGAGTTTTATTATTACTTGGAGAGAAACTAATGAGGCTATCCTAGAATAAAACTCCATTCCCTTTCTTTAAGAACCCCCCAAAAGGTCCCTTAATATTCCAAGTTGGAATCAAGTGGTGAATTCATGGGACAAAGAAAGTGGAATAAGGATAGATTAGGGAATTGATATCAATGAATAATCTTAACATATTTAATCCCCATTCATCCCTCCTCAAGATCCTAAACCATTCTGATCTTAGAAATCAATTAAAGAAGTAATTCAAGGTGAACAAAAAATCCTTATTGAGAATATTGAAAAACCTAAGACTTTCCCATCTTGGAAATCAATTAAAAAAATAAATCAAATGAAAAATTAAGTCCTTATGGAGAATAGTCAAATTTTAGTTGAAGATCACTCCCAGGAAGGCTATGAAGAGTATATTTTAAGTGTATGTGATGAATAAATTACCGTTGGAATTCCACTTGGTGAAAATGGATTAAAATAAATCTTTAAAGATGAGAAGAAGATAAACCTTGATGAGTTGACAATGTTAGAATCTCAAGTGGGTTTTCAAAGTACTATCAATGACCAAATGGATTAGTCACATGGGCATGTGTTTTATGGTGATGAATAGGTTCAGGATGATCATACAAGAATATATGAGAGGGAAATAAAGTATGAATAAGTCGAGGAGGTAAATTTATATTTTGGACCCCCTTGTTTTCCTCAAGCTGATGAGCCTCTCCCTTACTACAAAGAAGAGTTTAATGTGATATAATAGGACCTAATTGATCTAAAATATAATTAAATGAGGTTTTAATACCTATTTGAGGTGATTGGATAAAATTTAATTCTTATACAAGGAGGTTATATGCTAAAAAAAATAAAATAAGGAAGCTTTGGTAAGAAATTCAACATGCAAAAAAGAGCCAATTCCTTAAGTCCAACATTACAAGAGGTAATTCCACTTAATGATGACTTGTTTGATGTTTTTAAGGAAGGATATCAACCTCTCAATTAGTTTTTTGATTTTGGTTCACTCTTGGAAAAATAAACTAAGCTTTATTGGTGTTAAAATCTCAATAATCAAGGTTCATCTTTCCTTGAAGCTAAGCCTACAAACATGCCACAAGATCTATCTCAGAATGTCTAGTTTGATTAGGAGTAGCCTATTGATGAGGAAATAATGAGATTGTTTGTGCCAAGAAGCCAATTTTGGGACAAGTATGACCTTTTTCTTGACTCACATAGTAAATCCATTGATAAGGGAATGAAACAAGAAGGTATGATGGCTAGTTATGGAAATAATGAGTGTGTAAACATCTCTAAATGTGGGTGTAAATTATCACTCCATGAGTAATACCTAATTATACTTCACTCAACATATGACAATATGATTTCATGGTGCCATGGTAATCTTAAAAGATTCCCATTTGATCTTGGAGTAGAAATATATGTTGAGGTTAGTTGTGTGTAGTGGTTTATTATTATTTTTTACCTAAGTTCTTGTTAGCATAAGTGTGTTGGTTTGTTCTATCTTATCGCTTGTTGTGTGTGTTTTTTTGGTGTTTATTTATGTTTTTAGTGTATTATTTAGGTAATTAATTTTATTATATGGTTTAAATATCTTGTATTCAAAGTTCAAGGTCCAATATTAGCTAGTAGTTGTGTGAAAGTGACTCCATTGCCTAATGGAAGGACAAGGCAACTGGTCTATTAGCATTGCATGCATGCTACCCCTATGAATCACCAAATTGTTGACCAATTTTTGACCCAAAGGTTATAAAGGTCAACCCCTATAATTTTAAACATGAATTTTCATGCTTGTTAACTTTGTTAATAGCCATCATGTAGTCTTATGATGTCTTATAATTATCTTATAAGAATTTTTAGTAGATTTTAAGGTTTCATTCTATGCATTAAATTTTGTATGTAGATTCACCATATGATACCATGTCTTAGGTCATCAAATGATGTAGTAGGTCTTCATAGGTTTTTATTGAATTAGTGGAAAAGAAACAAGTGTTGTTGACGTTGGAAAGTGCAACCAGTCGGTAGGAACACGGATTCCTACCCTCTCCCCGCAACATGGAAACTCCTCTCTCGCCTGTGAGATGATGAAGCAGGAGAGGAGAGTCTCTAGATATGGGCTAGTTCCCTCTGATGTATCTTGTTTGTTTCAGGCAGTGAAAAAATATAGATATATAGCTATATACTGGGGGGGTGAAAAGGGAGAGAGAAAAAGCATGAAAACAAACAGCCTACTCTAAAAGAGGTGATACACCAAAAATAGGTTGACCTTCCACATCCACACTCAGGATCAGGGAAAAACATACATACACTCAGATCTGGCAGAAAAGACCAGGTCTCTAGGATGACAGGGAGGTTCTTATGGAAAGCACAAGAAATAGGGACTCACCAAGGTGCTGAGAAATACACACTGTAAGTGACCTCACCTGTTTTATACCTCCAAAATAGAACTCTACTCCTAGCAGTAGCAGACAATGGCACTTTGTAGATCACAGGTTTTTTGGTGTTGAACCTGTGAGAACATCAAGAGACAATGATTGGACACAGATTAACATTCAATGCATACACAGAAAGATCCATCGAGATAGAGGTAAAACTGTCTTTTATTGATTCAGGTGGAAAATTTGGAGAGCAATGATCTTTACAAAAGTGGGGAAGATCCCTAATAAATGACTAAGTCTATACATTTATACCAGAAGAGCTAAGGGAAGTTCATTGGGAAGAGTGAAAAACACTATTGATGACATCACAAGTCTACCAAGACCATGCTTGTTGCCTCATTTTGCATGCTAGTCTTCTCCTCTGGCGGCTGGGCGGGTCTTTTCTTGTGCACTGCAAGTGATTTTTGCCACCATCTATTGTGGGTGGCAAATTTTCCACCCGCTACATGTACTGCATATAGGATTTATGCTGATGTCAGCTGATAAGCTATCGACGGTGGCAGTTATGCCGACGTTGGTCGATATAGGATGCCGATGGCAGTAGTTTTGCCGACGTCGGCCAACATAGGAGGCCTTTTTCTTTTTTCCTTTGTGTTGTGGGTGGCAAATTTTCCACCCTCTGCATGTGTGTAGGTGGTCTCATTTTACCCACCCTTGTTTTGGGCAGTGATTTTGCTGCCCTCTGCAGTTTGTCTGCCCTTTTTTTTGCCTAAGTGTCGAACACCCTAATTTTTTCCTTTCTTCTTCTGTGGACGTTTGAAGACTCTGCCTTTCATTACCATGAATGCCAATGAATGAGGCCAATGAACCAATGCTCTAAAATAGAGCTGTTGAACCCTGAAGGCAGACCTTATAACCCAAAATGACTGGCCATGCAAAGCAGGTGTAGGAGGTGATCAGGATTTTGCCTGAGGGGCAAAATTGGGTCAACAAATTGGTGACTCACAGGGTAAGCATGCCTGCTATGATTAGAACCCAGTTGCCTCTGAATATCCATTGGGTACGGAGTCAGATGGTAACTTTGAAGAGAGTTCACAATAGCTTGATAATTCTAGAATCACATACACAGAATTTACCCCTAAATGAAGGGAAACACACAAGCCTGACAACAACTAACTGTGCAAACTGCACTTAGGGAAAATAGGAAAGAAAACAACTGAAACCAAACTATTATATACAGCTAACCAAGAATGTTTGCATCCCTCCTAGATCAAAAGGAAAATTTATTAAGTCCCCTTCCTGGCAAAGAGACTTATCGTGACAGGCAAGTAGCTGAAAGAAAATGAGATTTGGTGACTTGCTCTTCTTGCCTGTCACCTGAGTTGGCTGGAAATCGAGGGGATAAAAATTGAACATGCCTCCAATATATACGTACTCTGATTGTCCCTGGAGGCCTGTTAAATGCTGCTCCCTGATATTGGTGCCCCTCACCAAGAAATCAATGGCTGCCAGTTTATCACCATAAGCCTTCTGATCTGCACAATTCTTCTACAATGTATCATGGTCTGATTTGTTTCCCTCTGCTTCGCTGAAAACTCTGTCAGACTCATCCTCTGCTTCCTCTTGGCCTTCTTGAAGAAGGGCGAATGTGGTGATGTCTAAAAGGGGCTCACAAAATGATTTTTCATCCCACAAGACTTCACTTACCTATTTAAAGCTCAGTTCTCTGAGGCATTCCTCCATGAAGACAGACTTCTCCTTTTCCTTTTTGTTGATCAGGCTCTCTAGATTTTCAAGAATATTCTCCTAATCTTCCTCTTTCTCAGGTTCTTCAATGTAGTCATCCTCATCAATACAGCAAGGAAGTTCATCAAATAGAGGAGAAGAGGGCTTACCACACATTTATTCCTCTTCGAATTGCTGGAACATCTGCATATACGCAAGGCCTGCATCTTCTCCACTGCTGTTAAGGTCTTCACAAGGGGCATCAATGATGATTTCTTATTCATTTTTGCTCATGACAACCTCCTGAAGGACTAAAGATTGGATCTTTTGTTCCTCTCCTGCCTCTTGCAAAACAGGTTCTTCCTTGAGAAGGGGTGAAGTGGAGAAAGTAGGTGGAAAAGGGGGCAGCCCTTGAGCTAGAATCAGATGATTATCCTCCCTCCACTTGGTCAACACTTTATCAATATCAGGGGCAGCCTGGTAACTCTCTTGGAAATGTGTAGGTGGGGTGTGTTCAGGCATGGAATGTGTTGTTTGGTCTGAACCATCCACCACACATTGGCTAAGGAATTTCTTTTTAGACTCCAACTCTGTAATTCTCCTACTTAGATCTTCCTGGAAAAGCTTTTCCTGGAGGCTACCAGCATCATCACAGGCAGGTACAGCTTTAGCTTCTTCAAGGTTTAGAGAAAAACCTTGCTTTTCTTCCTTTTCTTTGCTGCCCCATGATTCCACTATCTTCCCCCAATTCAGGATCCCTGAATTTTAATCTTGCTCCTATGAACAGGCAGCAACTTTGTTTTCCACAAGGACCCGAGGCTCTTCTGCAAGATCTAGAAATTTTATCTCTTTTTCAAGAAGCAGCTTCATCCTAGCCTCTAAGTCTTCAATTTGTCTAGCTAGGTTTTCCTGGAAGAGTCTTTCTTGGAGGTGGCTAGCATGATCTTCTTCAATGCTCTGAGTTGGTCCTTAACATTATTTCCTCTAAATTGGAATTTGCACATCATGCTGGAAACTTGGGGAGGCTGAGGAATGCAAGGAAAACACTATTGGTGCATTGGAGGAGCCTCTAGAAAAGGGACGTGCTGGCTGGTGGTATTATTTGCGATGGAAGAACCCTGATCTAAGGAGTTGAAAAGATTGATTTTCATGGGAGGTTGTTCTGATACCCTCTGGTGTTGGAAGGCCAGGCACACGGGATTGGGAGGAGCAATATTTGATGAGTTGGAGTGAGCAAGTGCAATTTGATAAAATGGATTTGGTACAAAAGAGGGGGTTTTATTTAGGTTAGGAGGGGGCACGCAAGGCTAACTACCTTGAATAGATGCATTTCTCCATTTTCTTACCTCCTCCTTCATGAATTGTACGGCTTGTGCTTGCCTAAACAAGCACTCCTCTTTATATATCAGCTCCTGCTGACATTTGTACTGCTCTTCCAACCTATCGATTTCCATTGTTTGTTTCTCAAATTCCAATGCCACCTCCCTTATAGTTCCAGGGCAACTAGGAGAGCTACTTGAGGGGATTCCATAAATATTTTGAGCCTGGTCGATATTATATGAAGGAGAACAAAATCCATGATTTTGTGCAAAAGAAGTATACATACAAGAAATAGATGATTTTTGGTGGCACCAGGCTGCTTAACCAGCAGATTTATTTAGAGTCGCCAGATGCTGAAGAAACTTGATTTGTTGTAATAGGACTAGCATCAGCCCTGAAACTTTACTACATTATAAAAACTTGGAGTCCCACTGGGTGTGCCAAAACTGTTGACGCTGGAAAGTGCACCCAGTCGGTAGGAACATGGATTCCTGCCCTCTCCCTGCAACATGGAAACTCCTCTCTCACCTGTGGGACGGTGAAGTAGGAGAGGAGAGTCTCTAGATATGGGCTAGTTCCCTCTGATGTATCTTGTTTGTTTCAGGTGGTGCAAAAATATAGATATATAGCTATATACTGGAGGGGGGTGAAAAGGGAGAGAGAAAAAGCATGAAAATAAATAGCCTACTCTAAAAGAGGTGATACACCAAAAACAGGTTGACCTTCGACATCCACACTCAGGATCAGGGAAAAACATAAATACACTCAGATCTGGCAGAAAAGACTAGGTCTCTGGGATGACATGGAGGTTCTTATGGAAAGCACAAGAAATAGGGACTCACCAAGGTGCTGAGAAATACACACTGTAAGTGACCTCACCTATTTTATACCTCTAAAATAGAACTCTACTCCTGGCAGTAGCAGACAATGGCACTTTTTAGATCACAGGTTTGCTGGTGTTGAACCTATGAGAGCATCAAGAGACAATGACTAGACACAGATTAACATTGAATGCATACACAGAAAGATCCATCCAGATAGAGGTAAAACTATCTTTTATTGATTCAGGTGGAAAATTTGGAGAGCAATGCTCTTTACAAAAGTGGGGAAGATCCCTGATAAATGACTAAGTCTATGCATTTATACTAGAAGATCCAAGAGAAGTTCATTAGGAAGAGTGAAAAACACTATTGATGACATCACAAGTCTACCAAGACCATGCTTGTTGCCTCGTTTTGCATGCTAGTCTTCTCCTCTGGTGGCTGGGCAAGTCTTTTCTTGTGCACTGCAAGTGATTTTTGCTGCCATCTGTTGTGGGTGGTGAATTTTCTGTCTGCTGCATGTACTGCATATAGGATTTATGCCGATGTCAACTGATAAGCTGTCGACGGTGGCAGTTCTGTCGATGTCGATCGATATAGGATGTCGATGCCAGCAGTTTTGCCGACATCGGCCGACGTAGGAGGCATTTTTCTTTTTTCCTTTGTGTTGTGGGCAATAAATTTGCCGCCCTCTGCATGTGTGTAGGTGGTCTCATTTTACCCACCCTTGTTTAGGGCAGTGATTTTGCCACCCTTTGCAGTTTGTCTGCCCTCTTTTTTTCCTAAGTGTCAAATGCCCTGGTTTTTTTCCTTCTTCTTCTGTGGATGTTTGAAGACTCTACCTTTCATTACCGTGAATGCTAACGAATGAGGCCGATGAACCAATGCTCTGAAACAGAGCTATTGAACCCTGAAGGCAAACCTTACAACCTGAAATGACTAGCCATGCAAAGCAGGTGTAGGAGGTGACCGGGATTTTGCCTGAGGGGCAAAATTGGGTCAACAAATTGGTGACTCACAGGGTAAGCGTGCCTGCTATGATTAGAACCCAGTTGCCTCTGAATATCCATTGGGTGCGGAGTCAGATGGTAACTTTGAAGAGAGTTCACAATAGCTTGATAATTCTGGAATCAAATACATAGAATTTACCCCTAAATGAAGGGAAACACACAAGCCTAACAACAACTAACTATGCAAACTGCACTTAGGGAAAATAGGAAAGAAAACAACTGAAAGCAGACTATTATATACAGCTAACCAGGAATGTTTGCATCCCTCCTAGATCAAAAGGAAAATTTATTAAGTCCCCTTCCTGGCAAAGAGACTTATCGTGACATGCAAGTAGCTAAAAGAAAATGAGATTTGGTGACTTGCTCTTCTTGCATGTCACCTGAGTTGGCTGGAAATTGAGGGGATCAAAATCGAACATGCCTCCAATATATACGTACTCTGATTTTCCCTTGAGGCCTGTTAAACGCTGCTCCCTGATATTGGTGCCCCTCACCAAGAAATCAATGGCTGCCAGTTTATCACCATAAGCCTTTTGATCTGCACAATTCTTTTGCAATGTATCATGGTCTAATTTGTTTCCCTCTGCTTTGCTGAAAACTCTATCAGACTCATCCTCTACTTCCTCTTGGCCTTCTTGAAGAAGGGCGAATGTGGTGATGTCTAAAAGGGGCTCACAAAATGATTGCTCATCCCACAAGACTTCACTTACCTATTTAAAGCTCAGTTCTCTGAGGCATTCCTCCATGAAGACAGACTTCTCCTTTTCCTCTTTGTTGATCAGGCTCTCTAGATTTTTAAGAATATTCTCCTGATCTTCCTCTTTCTCAGGTTCTTCAATGTAGTCATCCTCATCAATACAGCAAGGAAGTTCATCAAATAGAGGAGAAGAGGGCTTACCATGCATTTGTTCCTCTTCGAATTGCTGGAACATCTGCATATACGCAAGGCTTGCATCTTCTCCACTGCTGATAAGGTCTTCACAAGGGGCATCAATGATGATTTCTTCTTCATTTTTGCTCATGACAACCTCCTGAAGGACTACAGATTGGATCTTTTGTTCCTCTCCTGCCTCTTGTAAAACAAGTTCTTCCTCAAGAAGGGGTGAAGTGGAGAAAGCAGGTGGAAAAGGGGGCAGCCCTTGAGCTAGAATCGGATGATTCTCCTCCCTCCACTTGGTCAACACTTTATCAATATCAGGGGCGACCTGGTAACTCTCTTGGAAATGTGTAAGTGGGGTGTGTTCAGGCATGGAATGTGTTTTTTGGTCTGAATTGTCCACCACACATTGGCCGAGGAATTTATTTTTAGACTCTAACTTTGCAATTCTCCTACTCAGATCTTCCTGGAAAAGCTTTTCCTGGAGGCTGCCAGCATCATCACAGGTACGTACAGCTTTAGCTTCTTCAAGGTTTAGAGAAAAACCTTGCTTTTCTTCCTTTTCTTTGCTGCCCCATGATTCCACTGTCTTCCCCCAATTCAGGATCCCTAAATTTGAATCTTGCTCCTGTGAATAGGAAGCAACTTTGTTTTCCACAAGGACCCGAGGCTCTTCTACATGATCTAGAAATTTTATCTCTTTTTCAAGAAGCAGCTTCATCCTAGCCTCTAAGTCTTCAATTTGTCTAGCTAGGTTTTCCTAGAAGAGTCTTTCTTGGAGGTGGCTAGCATGATCTTCTTCAAAGCTCTGAGTTGGTCCTTGACATTCTTTCCTCCAACTTGGAATTTGCACATCATGCTGGAAAACTTGGGGAGGCTGAGGAATGCAAGGAAAACACTATTGGTGCATTGAAGGAGCCTCTAAAAAAGGGATGTGCTGGCTGGTGGTATTATTTTCGATGGAAGAACCCTGATCTAAGGAGTTGAAAAGATTGATTTTTATGGGAGGTTGTTCTGATACCCTCTGGTGTTGGAAGGCCAGGTGCACGGGATTGGGAGGAGCAATATTTGATGAGTTGGAGTGAGCAAGTGCAATTTGATAAAATGGATTTGGTGCAAAAGAGGGGGTTTTCTTAAGGTTAGGAGGGGGCACGCAAGGCTGACTACCTTGAATAGATGGATTTGTCCATTTTCTTACCTCCTCCTTCATGAATTGTACGGCTTGTGCTTGCCTAAACAAACACTCCTCTTTATATATCAACTCCTGCTGACATTTGTACTGCTCTTCCAACCTATCGATTTCCATTGTTTGCTTCTCAAATTCCAACGCCACCTCCCTTATAGTTGTAGGGCAACTAGGAGAGCTACTTGAGGGGATTCCATAAATATTTTGAGCCTAGTCGATATTATATGAAGGAGAACAAAATCCATGATTTTGTGCAAAAGAAGTATACATACAAGAAATAGATGATTTTTGGTGGCACCAGGCTGCTTAACCAGCAGATTTATTTGGAGTCGCTAGATGCTGAAGAAACTTGATTTGTTGTAATAGGACCAGATCAGCCCTGAAACTTTACTATGTTATAAAAACTTGGAGTCCCACTGGGCGTGCCAAAACTATTGTCACTAGAAACTGCACCCAGTCGGTAGGAACACAGATTCCTGCCCTCTCCCCTCAACATGGAAACTCCTCTCTCGCCTGTGGGACAGCGAAGCAGGAGAGGAGAGTCTCTAGATATGGGCTAGTTCCCTCTGATGTATCTTGTTTGTTTCAGGCAGTGCAAAAATATAGATATATAGCTATATACTGGGGGTGAAAAGGGAGAGAGAAAAAGCATGAAAACAAACAGCCTACTCTAAAAGAGGTGATACACCAAAAATAGGTTGACCTTCCACATCCACACTCAGGATCAGGGAAAAACATACATACACTCAGATCTGGCAAAAAAGACCAGGTCTCTGGGATGATAGGGAGGTTCTTATGGAAAGCACAAGAAATAGGGACTCACCAAGGTGCTGAGAAATACACACTGTAAGTGACCTCACCTTTTTTATACCTCTAAAATAGAACTCTACTCCTGGCAGTAGCAGACAATGGCACTTTGTAGATCGCAAGTTTGCTGGTGTTGAACCTGTGAGAGCATTAAGAGACAATGACTGGACACAAATTAACATTCAATGCATACATAAAAAGATCCATCGAGATAGAGGTGAAACTGTCTTTTATTGATTCAGGTGGAAAATTTGGAGAGCAATGCTCTTTACAAAAGTGAGGAAGATCCCTGATAAATGACTAAGTCTGTGCATTTATACCAGAAGAGCCAAGAGAAGTTCATTGGGTAGAGTGAAAAACACTATTGATGACATCACAATTCTGCCAAGACTATGCTTGTCTCATTTTACGTGCTAGTCTTCTCCTCTGGTGGCTGGGTGGGTATTTTCTTATGCACTGCAAGTGATTTTTGCCACCATCTATTGTGGGTGGTGAATTTTTTGCTCGCTGCATGTACTACATATAGGATTTATGCCGACATCGGCCGATAAGCTGCCGACAGTGGCAGTTCTGCTGATGTCGGTCGATATAGGATGACGATGGCGGCAGTTTTGCCGATGTCAACCGATGTAGGAGGCCTTTTTCTTTTTTCCTTTGTGTTGTGGGTGGCAAATTTTTTGCTCTCTGCATGTGTGTAGGTGGTCGCATTTACCCACCCTTGTTTTGGGCGGCGATTTTGCCACCCTCTGTAGTTTGTCTGCCCTCTTTTTTGCCTAAGTGTCAAATGCCTTGATTTTTTCCCTTCTTCTTCTGTGGATGTTTGAAGACTCTACCTTTCATTACCGTGAATGCCAATGAATGAGGCTGATGAACCAATGCTCTGAAACAGAGCTGTTGAACCCTGAAGGTGGACCTTGCAACCCGAAATGACTGGCCATGCAAAGCAGGTGTAGGAGGTGACCGGGATTTTGCCTGAGGGGCAAAATTGGGTCAACAAGTGTCTCAAGAGGTCTAAAGTGGTAAATTACATGTTTTTTAAAATAAGGTAACTTAACATTTGTAAAGGTTTTTGAAAAAGTTAAGGTTTTCATTATAGTCAATTAAAACCTTCCCATGGTTTCATTCTTACATGAATAATTAAATTCAATGTTTAATAATTCAATTAAGGTCAAAGGTGATCCTAAATTTTTTTATGTACACCTTATATATCTATGAAACATACATTAGTCTTCCTTTGCACTTGTTCATGCATTTTGAAATCTACCAAGTCACTCTTTGAGCTAATATGAAGTCTTCTATGTATATTTGTAATTACCAAGCATCTAAAGAGGACATTTAATGTGAATATATGTCAGGTATTTTAGTAAAAGTTAGATCATGCTTAATTTTTATATTTTTAATATATAAGAGAGTGCAAATCACACTTTTATAGGTAGTTTTAGGCACTTATATGGGCATAAAGGATCCATCTTCAGGCTAAAATGTTTTTAGAGTGTCTCTTCACTTCCCTTAGGTAATTTTAATCATAAATAATATTTAAAATGTCTAAAAAGGTCAAAATTTACATTAGAATATCTATTAAGATCTTGGCATGCTCACAAAGGCCACATTCACACATTTGGTCCATATAACATAGAGAGATTTGAGACTTGAGTATTTTATCAAAGGAGGAGGTCTTAATGGAATTCATATTTATACCATTGGTTTGCATATTAGATCCCATATCTCTATGAGATATAATTAAAATATTGAAGGGTTAAAAAGTGACTCAAATCCCCATTGACTCAATTTTGTCCTCATGTTTGTACTTATGAAATTATGGGAGAAGGGAAACCATGAAATATTGATCTCATGGTAGATATATATCTCCATGACACTAAAATATATTATTTACATCAAAAATATGAATGCATTAGACCATAAAATATTGATATGAGGGTAGATAGATATCTTTATGACACTTAAATCCATCAGCTACATCAAGAATATGCATGCATTAACACAAAGGACACACCTTAACTACATGAGACTAGGTTTGTGAGATTTGTGAGGTATTATCCATATAATTTATGTAAAAATGAAGTTAAATACATTTAAAATAATTAATGATTGTTTACACATCATTTCCAATCCAAAACTCATATGCATGGAGTAAAATACCTAGGTATAATGAAGAAAACTTGGGTTCAATGCTAGCTCTTAAGAACCATAGTGTTGATGGTTTATTGTAAGGGGTAGTATCTAGTATATCCCTAGGATTTTATCATGAATTATCAACTCTAATTGAACCTCTAAATCACTAATTGATAATGTATGATCAAGATATTATTTGACAGAGAGATCATTATGCATCCATTATGCCACATGAAGACATATAAGATTGGATGGGTAGAGATGGTTCTAAAGGCATTCTTGGATGTATTAAGAATGTTTCAAATTTACCCATAGTTCTTAGGGTGTATAGAATAATCATGGAGTTTTATAAATTTAAAAACATATTATTAATGGCTTAGGTTGAAGAAGATGCATACCTATAGGTATGAAAACTTGTAGGTCCACATTCATGATCAAGACATTAGAATTTGGTAGCATGAATTAGTATTGAAACCCTTAAAGAATTTTCTACTCCATTAAAACATTAGAATGAGTCATATGCATTATAAACACTCACCAAGAGGGATTAATTATTTTAATAAAGGTTAATTAAATATAAATAAAAATCTAGGCCTAGCAAATTCCATACATATAAACCTATCATGGGCATAATAGATGAAATGACTAGTTTTATGAGATGAAATGGAGGACCTAATTGGTCATAGAGATAAATAAGAGCATTCATATAAATATAAAAAAAAAATCCTATCATGAAGGTGTCAAAGCATAGGTATATGAAGATTAATTTCATGTTATAGTCAAAATAAAGCTAATATGTACCTACAAGCAAGGGAAATCTTGGCACAAATAATATGTAAAGGGAAAACTATTTGTTTTTTTTAAAGAAATATGGATTTTATGAAGTATAAATTACTATATAAAAATTTTCACATTGATTATATGCATTGGAAATGAAGATAAAACCTTAGGTGACCACCTACAGTCCTTGTCACCAACTTTACAAGGTAGACTATGTAAGTTTAAAAGGAGGTTTGTTGAGTAAGTCAAAAAAATTCCTCCAAATTGGAACATGGAGATGTTTTATTATTTTTATAATAATGGGGTTTTACTCCTAATTAAATAAATAGTCTAAGCAAATTAAATCAATAAATAATATGGAGGAATTAAGCTAATAATTTGTGTAATTAGGTTTGTATTTTTGCCGTTTCTAAATATAGTAATAAGAGAAATCAAACATAGCTTATTCTAAATGATCTAAACTAAGATAGGGTATGATACTAGAGCATCATGATTGGGAAACTATTAGAAACTAGATCCTAAGGTTCATTTCTATATTAGATAGGATCACCAAAAGTGGGACACCCTACTGTTTGGCATTGTAGTCTTTATATGGTGTTATTATCTAGGTGGTCTAATATTTTTGGGTGTTGTTCAATAGGCTTGTGTTACCCTATCGGAGAATTATGAAATCCTAGAAGCCTAAGGTGCTCATTAAATGTCTATTTTAAATATTCAAAGCCATATCATCTCTTTGTGCTTGAACATGAGTGGAAATTTGGAAAAGATAGATAAGGGGTTAGTGTGTAAAATATACATTGGATGCACTTCACACCCCATGTGTGGGCATGCTACCTACATACCAATACTCTAATTAGGGATCAAGCTAATGTAGTTATCCCATTAATGTGCTTAGTGAAATTTTGTATGATAAATGCAACTAGATTTACTTCATATGCATAGGGATTGGTACAAAGGCTTGAATAAGATTGAAATGATCTTAGAAGGTTATATGTAGAGAATATGGAAGAGTGTTTGAGTGTACTTGATTGTATTCTTGATTATTTATTGTAAATGAGTGTCAACCCTTATACATGGACTTTTAATGGCATTTTATAGATAAATTAATTATCATGGGTTAAATGAATTCACATTAGGATGGAAATAAAAAAGATAAGGATATGAAAGAATCTGACCGTTAGGACTAATTTTGCACTTGGACAACAATGTCAAAATCAAGACACCCTAGGTTTTAATGCTCCTATTGATGTTGGGAATTGTTTTATAGAGGCAATGAGACATGGGGGGATGTAAATGGGCCTAAAATAACTACTTAGGTTTATAAGGGTTAATTCCAAAAGGTTGTGGATGACTAGGAATCAGTGAAAGAATAGCCTAGAAGGGTTATGTAAGAAAATAAGAAGACCTATGGATTTGGTGTCATTATCCATGCTTAAGTCATCCAATTTTTAATTTTATATGAATAAATTTTCCTCAATTTTTTTCTAGTGATGTATCAAAGTGAAATAATAGGACAAAGAAAAGTAAAAAGCATACCTGAACTTCCTTGTAAGGGAGAAGCTCATGAAGTTGTGTGATGTTAGATGTTTATAGAGAGAGTATGTTATGAAGTGTGAATATACAATGAAAACATAAAATTATATTAGTTATTACTAGATACACTATATTTAAAATAATAACATATAAAATCTAAGAGGAAGAGAAATGAATGAATACACCTCACTGAGTATGCAAACCAATACAGAACCTATTGTGATGCTAGATTATGTTGGATGATGCTAGGTATGTGTTGAATCAAGAGTAATATCATGAATAGAAATATGTCCTCCATTCCCTAGAAAGTGGCTCAATAATATAAAGGTTGGCCCTTTGGTTCCATCATTACCAACTAAGTGAAGTTAACAAATCATGTGTGTGTTAATTAATGTCTAGAGTGTATGTCCAATCCCTCTAAATAGGTTGCTCAAGAATACAAAGGCTGACCCTTTGGCTCCATCATTACCTCATAAATAAAGCTATGAAGTGATACTATTATAGAATATATGTCATACGAGATGACTCATGGACCCCATATATATTCTATAAATATGAAAATATGATGTGGATAGCTTGAATGTACATTATAAACTAGGCCACTCTTGACCATTTCAAAATATGGAGGTGAGGCTTGTATGAAATAAACACTAGAACTAATGTATTAGCTTTATGTGAAAGCCAACTAAGGATCTTGGGTACTTGGAAAGTTAAACTTGTATGAAAGTTCAACTTGAATGTGATGCCAACCACCTACAGATGGAATAAGGCATACAACTACTGAGAATGCTTGAATAATGAACTAAACATGAACATAAAAAAGACCAATGTGCCATACACATTAACCCCAATCACTGGTATCTAGAACATAGATTTTGATCTATAATTTATGTAAACTACCTAATCTAAAATTGAAAGTGAGAACTATCATGCTATGCATAATACCCCTATATCTAGATTCTCTAAGAAAATTATACTAAACTACTGATTCTAATTGATCTAGATGTGCAAAAACTATATTTGAACTAAATGTTTTGCCTATTTTTTGAAAAATTAAATTTTTTTTTCCTAGATAGGAGTGCCAAAATGAGGATGACCCTATGCTTGATATTACTAGCTATTTATAGCACTATTGTCTTGTGCTAAAATGGGTTGTTGATTCAGAACTATCACTATTTTATTGCTCTATTTTGACTAGTTTGACCTAAAGATTATAAACTAGGTGATCTAAATGTTGTTTTTTTAACTATTAAAAGATTTGATCTCTATGAAAAATCCCTATTTTTCCCCCTCTTCTGAGGGTAGGAATGATTAACCTTTAATGACTACCCTTAGATGAAAAGAGTCATACAAGTGTGTTATGTTGCATAGATACATGATCTAGCAATGATATTTGACAATATATCTCTAGATATAGAATTTTTTATATTTAGAGATCATTACATCAATAGGGGTATGCCTAGATAGATATAAAAATTTAAAAGCATGTGCAAATTACTGAACTAGAACTAAAAATGTTTAGATGTTAGTTGGATGGATGGAGCATGATGTCCATCATGGCATCCAAAAAAGTAAGGGAAAGGCATGATGTGGATCATTGCATTGCACACATTGAGAAGAAAAATAGGCAATGAAGAAAGAAGCAAGAATCATACATGGATGGGCAAGGGTCCATGCAAATAAGGGACATGGGCATATGTCACTCAAACTAGAAATCAAGCATAGAAGGCATGTTTAAATGCTACATACACATACAAGTGAAACAAGCAAAGTTGGCACAAGGGCCACAAGCACATGGAAGAGTAAAAGTAGAGGACATTGGAAAATGTCCTAAGGAACAAACATGAATAAAAGTAAAGGACACTAGAAAATTTCCTAAGGAACAAATAGGATATAAGTAGGAACTATAAATGTAATCACATAAGCTATGCTAAGAAAGAGGAGAAAGCATGTAATAACTAGAAATATATAATTATATCTAATTAATCAAATAAAATGTGAAAGTATGAAAAACATGTGTAGTACAAGACTAGGTATATACAAATAAATACACAAGTACTAGATACTATTGAAATTTAAATATATTAATCTATGAAATCTTAGGAAGGAATGTACATCATCATGATAACTTAGAGCATGTAGTGTAGGAATGCCATAACTTGGATGGTGTAGTCATGTAGAAAATTCCCTTAGTGGGTAGGTATATCTATGTGTGTATCAAATGTAGAAGTAGGAATTCCCCCTAAATGGGTAGAGTGAAGTAATCAAGTAGCTAGATGTCACTATGCATACTCAAAAGAGATCAAGTGAAGCATGGTAATGTTGAAAAATTGACATACATTAGCATGAAACAATAAATGTAAGTCCTAAAATGATAATAGTAATGAAAAGCATGGATGATGCATATAATTAAAAAAAAATGGTATTTTTGATATATTTTAATGTTTTTATATGTATAAATAAGCTATGTATACGTAAAACTAAGAATAAATGATACTAACCATGAGTCTCAAATGAGACTCCCTATCATGATGTCCTTTATCAAATAACTAAATCATGTGTGATTGTGAGGCATGATTGAATGTTTGAGATTGTAAAACTTAAATATGTGTACATATTAGCTACTCTAAAATATCTAAAGTGGAAACTAAATGTGGGGTCCCCTTGTAAATTTGAGAAGTAGATGAAATTGTAGGGCTCTTAAGGACCCATATGGAAGTAGAATAATTTCTCTGAATAGGTATTCTCTATATAGCTACATGAGACCTTAATATTACTATTCTAGGTGTGAACACTGTAGCTAGAAGCTATCTAGAATCCAAAAACTATGGAGGTATGTTAACCCTCTATACTAGTGATGGATGGCACAACTATGGCTGGATCTAAAATGGAAGTAGAATTGAAACTAGAGGAGAAAGTAAAATAGGTAGAAGAACTAGAGATGGTGTTTTTACATTGATAGATGGTTATGAAGTGGGGAGTTGTGACTCATAAAAAGTTCCACTAACTATAATAACTTGATTAGTGTGAATGAATTTCATGCATCTATGAACTATAAAAGGTACTGACCTATGTTTTTGAATCCATGGTCAACCAAGTAATATGTCAAAAACTCTTGTACTAGGAATTATAGTGAATGGTGTTGCCAAATATGTAGGACCAACCTATAGTGGAATTACTATCTCCCCCAATTAAATCTATATATGCGCACTAAAACCACTAATAATTATGTTTTTTAGAGTGATTCCTACTCTAAATAACCCAAATGCTGTAGTAGAGTCAAGGTGAACACATTAAGGCTAGAACCATTGTCAATAAGCACACTGTGAATAGGCTAATTATGAATATGTGCTGTGATAAAAATTGAATTATAAAATGTATTATCCTCCATAATATTTTGATCTAAAAAATATTAAGAAGGTCTAACTATAACTCTAGACTTATACACACCTTTCATACCTCTCAAAGGATGTGCCTCAACTGACGGTGCCTAGTATGTAAGTAATGGAGGATGTGTATGGTATGTATGGTTAATACCTATGGTGTCCTCTTTTTCTTATTTAGGATTCTATAGAAATATATCTAATAATATTTTCAAAGCTTTATCTTATGTTGGATTTGCCTTTGGAGGCTCAAATGAAGTTCCCAAATCAAGTAAATTGTTTTCTATCAAGTCCTATGTCTTTTGTCTCAAATTGATGCATCTATTTGTTGTGTGGCCTAGTGCCCTATGATAATTGAAAAATGCATGCTAATCATATCCCCATGGAAGAGGCTTCATTGGATTAGCTTCTTAGATAGGAGGGAGAGTGATGATGTTACATTCATATAACTAATGTAAAACCCTAGCTGGAGAAACTGATAGAATGGTAGATGCACAATGAGGAGGTGATGATAAAACCACATGATAAGGGGGATCTAAAGTTGCATTTACTTTTGGTTGATTGTAATTCTAATTATAATTGATTTTGACCTTGTATGGGACATTTATATTACTCTTGTTCATTGTGTCTAGGATACTTTAGTACTTAAGTTTACCCATTGAAATTAACTTGACTTCTCATTCCTTTAGTGTATGAAACAATCTAGTGAAGGAAGAGAATTTATTGAACATGATTGATTCATGAAGTGATGGTATATGAATCTATTTGAAGAGGTCATGTAACTCTAGATATGCCATGGGACTATTCATCTTAGGCAAGATGGTCTTATACAAAAGAACATAGTCTATGAGATGCTCATTTTGTCATTATTTCTATTGAGAAATTTAAGCATATGAAACCTTATCACCAATGTTGATATTGAAATGTGCTAGAAACATGTCTACTAAAGGATTGAATTCCATGACTAACTAATTGATTAGATTATAAAACCATTGTAAATCATAATCATTTATACTTTATGGAAATAGATTGGTAAGTAGCTAATCATTGGGTACATAATCCAAACATGCTATGTAAAAATATCTCAAGTGTCTCTCTGGATCACCCTTGCCATCATAAGGAGTAAGTTTGGGTTGGACAAAACCTTATGGCAAGGGTGTAAAAGCAATATGATGTGCCAATGGTATATGCAAAAGAGAAAAATAATACAAATCATGCATAGGTCTATTGGTACCTTGCTCAAGATGTTGCACTTTGGATTGAAGATATATTATCTATTGAACAAGGGCTTTCACATAAGGAGACAAGGATGTACTAGCTATATTTAGTGGCATAGAAGAAGGTTGTGTTGTTATAGGGGTTGTTGAGACATAATTTCCCCCATAGTGTCATTTGAAATCGGTGGCTCTATGGTTTGAGAAGATTGACCATTGTTCACTTTTTTTTGTTCCTCTATTATAATTATAATCATGTCATGTTACATATCTATATGTTTTGTTAAGAGTTATTGAAGTTCTCTTTTATTAGTTTCATTAAAATTGGAATATTGGACCATTGTTAAATTAGTAAAAAAATTTATAATGTGTTTAAATGTTTTGAAATAATTTTTAATAGGTAATGTGATATAAAAGTAAAGTATTCAATATAAGAAACACAAAGTCCTAAAAATAGTTAATTGAAATTAATTCAAAAAGGATACAGATCTCCTAAACATGTAAGGTGATAAATTATGAATCAAATAGGTGATAGGACATGAAACTAAGGATTTTTTGAAAATATTTATGTAAAATACTAAAAAAAATTAATTTGAAATTGATTTTGTATGTTTGATATGCAACTAAAAATCTAGAAAATGATTTGAAAAGTAACTAGGAGTTTATTTCATGCAACTAGAGATTATAGAATGAATTTTTTAAATTAGTATGATAATTTTAAAATTTTGATATAAATTTATAGAATTTTTTTATAATTTATCTTGAAAAATTTAGGAAAAAATAGAAAATATTTCTAAAATTAGCAATATATTTTTCCTAATGTTTAGAATGTGTTTGTATGCAAGGACCTAGTATGTGCAAAATAGGGTTTTAACAAAATATGTGATATTTTTGAAAATAAATTTTATATTTATGATTTTAAATGTAGGAAAAATAAAGAAATTATGTAAAAAATAAAAAATAATTATCCCTAAGGTTTCTAGAGTTTTTTTGCAAAATTCAAAGTAAGTCGTGTTCACCAAATATTTTATTGTTTTTATAATAATGAGTTTTTATTCCTAAATAAATAAATACATCTAATCAAATTAAACCAATAAATAATATGTAATAATTAAGCTATTAATTTGTGAAAATAAATTTATATTTTTCCTTTTCTAAATATAGTAATAAATAAGAGAAATCCAACTCACCATATTTTTAATGATCCAGACTGAGATAGGGTCTGATATTGGAGAAGCATGACTAGGAAACTATTAGAAACTAGATCTTGAAGTTCACTTTTTGATTGGAAAAGAGAACCAAAAGTGGGACACCCTAATTTCTAGTGTTTTAGTCCCTTTTTAGTGTTATTGTCTAGGTGGTCTTGGCTTTCTAGGTTCTATTCAGTAGGAATGTGTTACCCTATTAGTGAAATATCAAAGCTTGGAATCCTAAGGAGCTCACTGTGCATCTATTTTAAATCTTCAAAGTCTTAGGAGCTCTTTATGCTTGAAATTGAATGGAAAATTGGAAAATATAGAGAAGGGGTTAGTATGTAAAGGATACATTGGATGTACTTCACACCCCATGTATGGTCACACTACTTACATACCAATACTCTAAGGAGGGATCAAGATATCATAATTCTCTCATTGAAGTGATTAGTGTAATTATGTATGATAAATTAAACTAGATGTGAAACTATATGTACATCAGATGGCTAGGGACTAGTGCAAAGGTTTGAATAATCTTGAAATGATCTTGAAAGGTTGTATGTAGAGAATAGGGAAGAATGCTTGAGTGTACTTTCTTTTATTCTTGATTCTTTCCTATAAATGAGTGTCAACCATTATAAGTGGACTTTCAATGGATTTTTATATGGAAATTAATTATCATGGGTAAAACTAATTCACATTAGTCCAAAAATTAAAAGGATAAGGATCTAAAATAATCTGAGTGTTAGGACTGATTTTGCACTTAGACAATAACACCAAAATTAGGACACCCTAGGTTTCAAATCCCCTATCCAAGTTAGGAACTATTATCCAAAGGGAATGATACCTATGGGGATGGATTTTGGCCAAAAAGAGCTACCTGGGTTTTTAAGAGTTAATTTTGGAAGGCTATAGATGACTTGGAATTAGTAAAAGACTAGCCTAGAAGGATTGTGTAAGCAAGTAGGAAGACATATGGATTGGGTGTCATTAGCCATGATTAATTCATCCAATTATTCATTTTATATGAATAAATGAGATAATTTTTTAATAAATAAAATTAAATTATATTGAGAGACACAATTGATTATACATCTAATACAATATATGAACTCAGTCCTAGAACCCAATTTTGGCACCTACAGATAGGTTCAGTTTTCAAGAAAAATTTAAGACTTAGGATAATATATCTATAAACATAATTATGACATGATTAGTATTGGTTCAAGGGTTAGGATGATGGTTTAAATTAAGAAATGAAATTTGAAGGGATTTTAGGCCTAAACCATTCTCTTAGTCTCACACTTTATCCTCCATGTCTGGGAGGTCACTTGAGAAGATCAAAAATTATTGAAGGATGTGAATGATGTAAAATGAATATTTGAGGTGGTGAAAGTGTTATCTTATCAAAAAAAATTGAAGTATTTAATCCAACCATCTCCACACCTATATGAACAATTAGTAATATGAAAAACATCCCAAAACCCTAATTTCACCTTTTGGAGGATCTTGAGAGAGCACACTATTTTGATTAGCATGTAGAGGAGAGTTTTTATGGGAATAATTAGTGTTTTGGGGGTAATTTATGGGTCTCCATACTTACATCTTGTGGCATCATGAAATAGAAAGAGGTTATTTTCTCTATGAATCATTGCTAAGAGCAAAAATGATCTAAAACCCTTGTTAAACCCCTCACAATGACCTAATGGCAGAAATAATCCCTAAAATACCTTATAATGAGCATTAATTAGCTTGAAATAAGTTTAGTGACCTTAATAGGTCTCATGTAAATTTTAATATACCATTTTTGGCAAGTTTAAAGTACACGGTGTATGGAATTGACCTAAAAGGCATAGTTTCAAACCTATTTGTGAGTATCCAAGGTAATGATAAGATTTAAAGTTAGGACATAAATATTTTAAATAATGAATATACATTATATTTCTTTATATTTTATTTTTAAAATCCTATTAGGATGATGTATGAACCTTTCAAGCCATTACTTTTGGCCCAAAAAAGTGATTATGCCACTATGTCTCTCAAGAAGCTTAATTGGAGACCTATGAAGGAATGTTGAGAACTTGAGAACCCTTGAAAAATAACTAGGAGCACTTGTTTATTATTTTTTATTAAAAAATATTGCATGAATAAATCCTAATTAACTGAATACTTATAGACCTTAACATTTTATCTTTGTGTATCATGAAGACCTTGAAGGGAGATGATGTAGGAATATTAATATATTATGAAGATAACACCTAATAAAAGATGATGATCAGTATAATGTTATTATAATAAGGTTATCAAAATTATTAAATTTATAAAGAAAAAATTTATCTATAGGTATTATGGAAAAATCTCCAAGTCATCCACTCCTGGATCTGGTCTTGTAAAATATCTCAAAAAGTGTTTCAACTTGATCACAAACCTCATAACATAGTAATAGTCTTTGATATTTGTTTGGATTGATAATATTATCTTATAATATATATTAAAATTAATCTCTAAATTCACATTATACTCTCATTATATCAGACATATACTTTTATTTACATCTTATAACTCCAACTTGCATATTTATGCTCATTATCCTTCTTGAGCTCTTTCACTAGGCAACTTTCCTAGGTTTCAAGTGCCACATTTTGACATAGGATTTAATTACTCAATATCCTATATAATATTATTAAACCTTTATTAAGCTCCTTTAAAGGTTTAATCTCAATTTATAACTCAATTCCATACCTCAAGGTCACATTGGTTCCACTAGTCTTGTAGCCTTTTTTTGTTTATTTCCTTTTATTTGGATAAATATACAAAATTTTATAGAGATTTAAAACCTTTTATATCTACCCTATATTTACATATATGTTTGTGTCAAATTTCATGACCTTAATCCATTCCTAGATCACACTTCCTTTGTAAATCACCCTTCTATTAAGCCTAATTAGCCCTAGGACACACCCTCCCTCCTAGAATCCATAATGTATTGCCTTGGTAGCTATAAAAACAACTTTATTATCTCTACTCGTATCAAAATACATCATATTATGAATTTTCACCTTTTTTGGATGATCACATTAAAATTTATGGGGTTTTTCCTTTTGAAACCCTAGATTGTCACCTACATAGGCCAAGAGGCTTAAAAATCCATTTTCTTGAGTTATGTGACATTTAAAAAAAACTTATAACTTTTTATAGGTCTATTTTTTACCTATTTTACCTATAAAAATATGTTATAGTCCTTAACCAATCCTTCTAAAGCATATACATAGCAAGGTACATAGTTGTGTATACTATAAACTAATTATATAGGGGTTTCACAAGTTTGTTTCACTTTAAATAATTTTAAATGACCAAAATGGTTTATTTTTTTATCTTATTCACGTACCTTTACCAAATCTTTGTGTATTCCCATCCTAAAAAATAAACACTTTCTCTTAAGGGTTGCCTATGTTAAAACATGGCATAACAAGGTTCACTATTTAAATAGGGTCTCATCACAATCATAAAGCACATACAAAAAATTTCAAGGTTTCAAAAAAAATATCAAGTTTTATCCACTTTAAATCACACATTAAACTTTTGTAACCCAATGCCTCCTTCACTTATTTGAATGTGAACACACTCATTCTAGGACCTAATTGTGCAAAATAGGATTCTTGGTGTAAATAGGGTTTCTACCTCTTGATATGTTATGTAATAAGTCATTAGTATTAAATGTACATTAAAAAAATATTATATCTTCCCATTTATCATGTACCAAACCTTACACCATAAAACTCAAACATGTTCATCTCCTATATTTAATAAATTTCAATCTTACATTCTTTCAACTATCATAACGTGAATAAAGTCTTGTAATAGAGTTAATTCCTTTGGGGTTTCATGTACTTTATAATTTTTAATTAGACACTAAAGGTCATATAATATCCTTGATACACTAAGACAACATACACAATTATAACCCTTATTTCACTCACCTAGAGTAATCACTCAATCCTTTTCCTCCTTAATTGTAGTCTCCCATTCTAATCTATAAATACACACATACACAAAGGAACTATATATAGCCTTCAAGTATTATTTAAAACAATTTAAAAAAATAGATAAAAATCCATATGTTATTTTAAATATAATGACACACAACAATAGAAACTTTATCCATTTATTTAAACCAACTTTATTGCAATTGCAATCCATGAATGGACTCTATGAACTCTACCACTTTGTTTGAGAGGTTACACCACATTTTCATGATTTATACCTATTTTTAATTCTTGGATATTTACTCACACCTCTTTTATCTCATACCTATTCCATCCAAATAACTTCCAACTCCTCCCAATCCAACTTTAATGTTGGTTTTTGGGTGGTTACATCAACTTGTTTACCTTAACCAACTCAATGTACAAGAGTGATTTGCATGAGTTTATATGACTTGATTTAAGGAATAAAACATGAAATTCATTATAACTTCATTCTCATTACTTTAATATACCTCTCAAACCAAATTTTTTCACCTAACCCTTCCATACATATATTTGGCCCTCTTATCCTTAGTTACAATATTTGAATTTTCAAATTCCCTATTTTGGAGGGAAAACTTCTAGAGCCTATGTAAAAAACCCCTATGACTAAAAAATAACTCAATATACATAAATGGAACTTAAAATGTCTTTCACTCATATTTACAGCCATTATTGACCAATTTTGACCTCCTATTGACAAAAACATAAAATTGATGTCTTCTAGCTTGATGCTCCTACATCATACTCCCTAGGAGGGAGAAAATTTGTGCTACCAATTTTATTTATTTCCCTCCAATTCAAAAGTTTAGGGTACTTAATGTTAACTTTATTTATATTATTCCTTTCTTGATCCTTTCTCTTTGATAAACTCTTACATTTCTTCTTTTTTGCTTTGTCTAGTTTCCTTGTCATTGCATTTTCTAACTCTATGAGGCATACTAGCTATTATATCTCTTTATTTTCTGCATGTTACATATTTCATAAGTCACCTTGAACTTCATAATACTCATTTTTAACCAAATTTTTCTTATTCTTCTTTATCATACTTGTTTCAGGGCCTTCTTGTTCATTATTTTCACTTGATGCTTATTTGCTTAGTGATGTTTTCTCCTTAAAAATGATATCATATTATTCCTTAGGCTCTAATGGCCTCACATTAATTTCAACCTATATCATTTCCTCAATTATACTTCATTTTACTACCCCATATTCACATTTATCCTCTTTTTGATGCCTTTTACTATGACCTTGTTCATTGTGTAAGATCAACTTCTTGTTCCATTCATCCTCAACATAATATAATATTTTTTGACAAATATTTGACTTTACATGTCCATTATTATCAAATATTAACTCATATTTAGCTTTCAAAATTTATTAACTCAACTTTTTTACTTCCTCATACTCCCTTTTCTTGGTAACTAACTTGCTTGCTTATGGTCTTGTTTTCACAACTCTTTGTGCTTCTTTTTGTTTCTCCTTTATTTATGTTTCTTTCAGTTCATCCTTGACATTTTAATTTTGTAATTCACATAATTTTATCCCCTCGTATGTAATTAATATATCTTCCAACATATTTATTTCTTCTTGAATCTTGAGTGCATCTACCTCCTCACAATCTTCACCAAATCTTGGTCCACATTGATTTTCATTTAATTATGTACCTTATTCCTTGTCTTGTCCTTGTAATCCCTCATTTATGAGAGTAAATTAATTATCACTCCATTTCACACCATGATTGTTAAGTATTATTTGAGGTGATTCATCCTCACCTTGCCTTGTTATACTCTCATTCATCAATGTAATTGTTTCCATATACAAGATGTCTTCACTATTTGAATAAAATTCATACAAATCATCATAAACAACATTTTAAAAAAATATTGAGAATAATTATCTTCTTTGTATTCATCTTATTATTCACACAATTATACATTCATCTCATTATCTTGGTTTGCTTGCACCATCTCTCTTGTTTTCTTTGTAGACTTGTGCATGTTGATGCATGTTTTACACATACCATAGTCATAATAAAGTATCCTCTAATGTTTTAGTATCCTAATGGAGGTAAAATCCACTCCAAGGCATAATTTTTAGGTATGCAGGTTATTTCAACCTATTGATAAAATAACAACTAGGGCATGCAGGTTGACAAGGTTTTTGGATGGAGGTGTGGTTATTAATAAGGGTAGTGAATATCTATGTGAGTTGGATGGAATGTTGGTTTCTAATATAGAGTGGGTAGATCTCAAAATAACTCAAAAAAATTAGGGAAGATTATGGAAGAAAAGAAAGCTTCTATGGTTTTTAGGAACTACTCCCCTGGTTAGTTTCTAAAGGGATAATTACTCTCAGAACCTATATCTATTTCTAGTAGTAATTGCACACACATATTCAAACATGGCTAAGAAGTCTAAGGAGATAAATATAGACAAAATTCTCAATCCTTAGGCAAAGTTTTATCTTTTAAGGGTAGTTAGTGCACACCCTTAATCAAGAGATTATGGCTCAAGCCAATGAAGTATCTGAGGTACCTCTTACACACAAAAAAAACTGCATCCAAGAAAGCATTCATGCACAATAAATAGTATGAATCAATTTAAACTTGATTATCTTAACCAATATATTTACCAATCCTTTAGTAGATATTACACACCTACAAATTAGTATATCAATCAAAATAATCAATAATCTATTTATAGATTTTGCACACTAAAGATTCTTGAAACATACAAACAAATAATGTAAAAACTAAATACACAAAAATTGGAAAGAAATTACATAAACACATTTGTTGATGATCAAAATTGATGTTGTTCTTATATTCAAAAATTCTCAAACATAAATCCAAGTTGGATTATAATTGTTTATATAAACTTGGGGAAGAAGTCACCTCATCATCCAAGTTCATGTAAGGTTATTACATGTGGTAGTCAGAACATGAGTTCTAACTATGGTCTAAAAACCAAATAAAAGTATAGTTATAATTATCTATTTAAAATAACATTTATTAAAGCTATGCATCATGTGCATGTGAAAAAGGATAGAGGTAATTTTTATAATTATATCTAAAATTGTATTCGAACTAAAAATAGATGCAACATTTAGTAAAAACCACACATGCCTCTTTTTATAAGTTATGAGAACAACATGTTTATCTTTTAGATTAGCTACCTTAAAATGCAACTCATATATACACCACTTTTTAATGCCCCTTGTTTTTATAACTATGGACACTATTATTAGCTAAGACTGGCTTGAATGGCTCATTGTATGTTTTCCTATGTTTTTGTTAAGTACTCCTTTGAAAGGATTTATAGGGTCTTAACTAAAATAATTGATAGTTCTCACTAAATTTACCCTTAATATGCCATGTAACTACAACCTTCTCTTATTATGTTATCAAGTCTTCACTACTTATTCACATTTGTGTTCATATTCTTGGTCTTAACTATGAGCCCCAATGTTTATCAATAACTATAGCACATTCCACACACACACACGCACGCACACACACACACACACACACACACACACACACACACACACACACACACACACACACACACACACACACACACACACACACACACACACACACACACACACACACACACACACACACACACACACACACACACACACACACACACACACACACACACACATACATATATTTCTATATTTGTGAGATATGTCAACACATGATTGATTTTAAAATCTTTGAAAAGTCCACCTAAGACTCACACCATCAATTCTTTACATGATGGAATGTGAGCATGCTACTTGGTAGCTCGTTACTAGTTTCAAGACCTTTAAAAATTCCATGTTGATCTTGAACCATTGATCCTTATATAATAGGCTCCTTAATTCTTCCTACGGGTCACTAGTTCTATGTACTAGGATCCCATGATGGTAGCACTTATCACTCTCATAGAGCTTTGACATTTTAACTCACTTTTGTGTCATTCAATCAAATGGGCTCGAATAGACATACACCATGGGATCATGATTTAAATCCAAATGGGTATTTTATAAGGTTAAATTTGATACTCATATGATTATCAACTAAAATCCTCATGATCATCAAATGACATCTATGTGACTATCAAATCTAATTCCATAAATTATCCATCTTCAAGGTTAAATTTAAAATTCACACAATCATCAAATGATGTTTGTGTGACTATCAAATTTAATCTCATAAGTTTGATTATTATCAATGTTAAATTTAAAGTTCAAATGATTGTCAAATGACATCCTCATGACCATCAAATGATGTCTGCATGACTTCCAAATTTAATCTCATCAACTTGACATGTGTCATTTCTTCAGGATTCCATACTCCTATAAACACAAGCAAAAAACAACTTATAATAATATTTTGGGAGATATGTTTAAAGGACCTTGCATGAATATTCTAGCCTAATGTCTTAGTATTAGTAAAATATAGTTTGGGTTTGGGCTAAAATATTAAATTAAGTTGAAAACATAATGAAATTCTCTCTAAGCAAAGGTGTCACTCGGTAGTCTAGCATTTATTTCAAGGCAATTTTTGTGGGATAATTATTGTGGGTTTCTATGTAGGGGAATTTTTTTGAATAAAATATATATAATAATTATCCCAAAGGGTAATTTTAGTAGGATAAAATGTCTAAAATAATTTCATCAAAGGATTTATTTTTAATAAAACATTCACAACAATTCTCCCAAAGGGTCTTAATCTCTCAGATAAAATCTCTAAATAAATTGGCCAAAGGGCAAAAGGCCTAGGACAAAAGTCCTAAAGGGTAAGTCTCAGAGGTAAAAGGGCATAGGACAAAGTACCAAGGGGTCAATGATCACTTCAAAAAGCTTGAATGGTCCTTTTAAAAATGTCTAAAGGGAAATTTATAAATTCAAAAGGGCATGTGCCCTTGGGGGAATTATTTTGAGATTTTTACATCGAATAAAATGTCTAAGACGCAAAGTCCAAAAAAATGGCCTAGGTCCAAAAGTCTTGAAGGATAGGCTCATAGGGCAAAAAAAGATAGAGATAGAAGTCCGAAAGGGCATAGTCAAAAGGCCTAAAGGGTCTACATCACAAAAAAATACCTGAAGGGTCTTTATCTTAGGGTATATTTTAATGGGAAAGGGACTTTAAAAAAGTATGTAAGGGTAACCATAAAATTCATGAAGGGTAATTTAAAAAAGTGAAGGGTATGTTCAAAAAGTCTAAAGGAATTATGTCCTTGACAAAAATTCCAAAGGGAAAGTTAGAGGCAAATAGTATTTTCAAAAGTCCCAAAAGAAATATATTAGGGGAATTATTTCAGATAAAATTTCCACAATAATTCTCCCAAAGACCCAATTCTCTTAGATAAAATGTCTGAAGCAATTCAATTAGCTTGGGCAAAGTGTCTTAGACAAAATGTCAAAAGGAAATGTTTAAAAAGGCCAATGTGTGGGACAAAAGTCCTAAAGGAAATGTGTGGAGGAGATGAAGGTAAATTGCAAAAGCTCTGAAGGAGTTATATCAAGAAAAAATGCCACAACAAATGGCTTGAAGGTCATATTACACAAAGCCTGAAGGGTAAGTTATTAAGGCAAAAAGGACATTTCAAAAGTTCTAAAGGGAACTTTCAAAATGTTTAATGGTACTTTCTATATGGAAATGATACAAAGGGTTTATTTCATAGGTCATTCATCCATGACAAAAGTCCCAAATAATCTAATTCATAAAGGCCAAAGGGTAATCTCAAAAGGGCCAAAGGGAAAGTTGCACAAATCTCAAAGGGTAGGTTCATTTCTTTAGGGAAAATGTCTCAACAAGGTTATCTACAAGAATAAGTCTAATTTGGTGAAATTGCTTTGGTAGAATTGTTGTGGGGAAAATGCTATAAAAAGTAAATTTTGTTAAACAAAATGTCTATAAAAATAAACCTGAAGACCAATTTATGTAGAACAAAAGTTTCAAATAAAAAAGCCCAAAAACATAAGCCTAAAAACATAAAGACTAAAAAATACTCTCAAAGAAAGTTAGCCCATGGAAACATAATTCAATAATAATTAGCTCAAAGACTCGAATGTGATAAAATAAAATATTTAGTCTACAAAAAAATTATATCAATGTCATCTTTCCAAAGTATAAAAGGTTAAATCATGATATTTTCCCAGAATTTGCATAAACACATAGAGGAGAAGGCTCAAAATCAAGACAGTAATCTAAAAAAAGTGGGTCCCCATTTCCTTAAGTAAAAATATGTGTGTTAGGTAGAATAAATTATGACTTATAGGGGGAAGATTCCTAAGTAGTTAAGAACCTAGAACTCTAGTTTGTAATCCTAAATCAATCATGAAATGTGCCATAATAGAATACTTAAATTAGAAACATGAAAGTGAATCCTAAGTTAATTCACATAACATTCTTGATTTCTAATTTCTTAGATCTATGTGTGTCAAAATGTGTATTTTATTTAACCCCTACTATGATGAGTTTTTCAAAGGCTTTGAAGGGGTTTTAGGTTTCATTCTAGTATCTATTAAATCTCAAAAATTAGGGAATATTAGGCATTGCAATTCTACCATCTAGGCATCCATAGCCCTGATAGAGATACCTTGGGCTACTTCTCTTCTCTTTCCATTATTTTATCTTTAACAAGATACATGGTACATTGACTTTATTTCATCATGTGAGCCTTTGGATTTTATTTATATTTTATTTTTCTATTTTAAACCCATTGGTTCTTTCTTATTTTATTCTTGAATGGAAAAGAGAAGAGATAAAACCTTAATTAGCTAGTATAAGTATAAAAAAAATTATTTCTAGAATGTCCCTACTAGCCACATCTATTCCTGGAATTATCAATTCTAATAGGTATTCAATGTGATAAGTGCATTTGATACAATAAAAAAAGAAAAAATTATAAATTTGTATGAAGTACACTGAGAGCAACTTCTACATGCCTGGTAAAAGTATTCAATTGTGACACCATTTAGAATAATTTATGATTACCTACCTTCATCCCAAAGACTCAAAAACATATAAATACACCTAATTTGTAAATTAGTCGCAAAGTGTCAAGATTTTAATTTTCCCCTTTTTTACAAGTCATAAGCTTAGTTGGCTTGGATATTAACTTGGTTATAGTTAGAGAAAACATAATTCTAATTATTAGAGAAAGCAAAGAATAACTACTATAAGAAAGTAAGAAACTAAACTAGGAAATCATTGAAATCTAATCTAAAAAGTAAAATATTGAAAGCAGGAAAGACTAATATAGAAAGTAGGAAACTAGTATATGAAAACATTGAATCTAATATATGAAAGTAGGGAGCTATTTTAAGAAAGTGGTGGATATAATCTATTCCTACATCTGCATTCATCTAACACTCATTACTCAATAACATTAGTAGATAGTATATTCCTAAAGTAGTGCTTCAAGAATGGTCCATTGATTGGATATGTAAGCTCATTTCTTTGGAGCTCATTTAGATGAAATACATTTATCCCATGATCTATATAATCTAGTATGGTCCAATCCATAGTGAGGCAAACTTGTCATGTTATTCTTTATTTTCATGAGTTTTATCCTAAAGCAACACTAGATCTGAAATCCTGAATGCTTTGATTTTTTTTCTCTTATAAAACCACCACTTGAACACATCATGTTGTTTCTTGAATTTTTTTAAAGCCTTAGTCCTTGAATATTCCATTTCTATTATGTCTAAAAACCTTGATTCTACTTTATCACTTATTTTCATGTAGTCCTACATAAATTGATAAGTGGGTAATTTCAAAATAATTGGGAATATGAGCTTACATCCATACTCTAAAAGGTAGGTTGAAGCTTTAAGGGCTTGCTTGTGTCTAATCTAGTCTACCCAAAGACCATACTTCTATAAATTATGTCAATCCCTAGGCTTGTCTTTAGATGATTTATTGATTGCATTGATCAAATTCTTGTTCATTAATTCTAGTAGTCATTTCCCTAAGGGTAATGGTTAGAAGCTGACCTGATAATGATTTAGTTGTCATGTGCCCATTTATTAAATTATACTAATATAAAATCCATTCCATTTTCTAAAACTAGAGAAATAGGCATGCCAAATCTAGTTGTTATGTGTTCCTCCAAGAAGTGAATCATATCTTGTGTTATGTAATTCTTTTTGGATATGGCTTTGATCCATCTAATGCAATAATTTATAGTAGTATGTATAAACTTATGGCCTACTAAGAAATTTGGGTTGATGATACCAATAAAGTCTAAACCCAATAGGGAAAATAGTCATACTTTGACAACTGATTGTAAAGGCATTATTGTGTATACTTATCTCTTAGCTAAAGCTTGAAATTCATGGCATGTTCTCACATGAGTGTGAGCATCTTTAAAAATTGTTGTCCAGTAGTAACCCACTTTTAAGATCTTATGGGATGTGGTATTCCCAAAAGGATGACCACTACCAATTTTTTGATATAAGTTCTCTAAAATTTATTTAGCTTTCTGTGTAGATACACACCTGAGGTAAATACCTTCATAATTTATTTTGTAGAGGAATCCTTTCTTGATCACATAATGAGTAGATTTGTTCCTCAAATCTCTTCTTCCCTCTCCATTGAGCTTAGGGGAACAAGTTCCCATAATTAAATACTATATTATATCAGTATACCATTCTCTTTTAGATAACTGAGATTCACATAACTCTTCAAATATGATGCATATATCTATTTTAATCATAAGTTAAATAATTTATTACCCTAAAAAAATATTTTTAGGCTTAATCTCTATGTCAAATTCTTGTAGCTTGTCCATTCATTTGCCTCATCATTCTCCTAGCTTATTTTGTGATAGAGTGAGCTTGAATTCAAAATGAAGTATGATGGCAATGAATTTATTCCTCAAGATTTAATGATAAAAATAATTCACTATTTTGATATGGGAAAAAATGTATTTATTAATCATAGACTACCTGAGTTCTACATCTTTTGGATTTGTGCTCAAAAACACAATTGGATGCTCAATCTCATCCTTCATCTTTGTGATGACAACATCAATAATGTGCTCTGAAATAAATGAGTATAGTTAGAAATCCTTATTAAAATCTATAGTGATTAGCATTGGAGCCTATGATATTGCATCTTTAATGTCTTAGAAGGACTTTTAGGCTTCAACTATCCATTCTATTTTGGCATTTTTATTGAAAATGACATTTAGGGATATGATGATCTCTATAAAACCTAAGATGAAATTCATTATGAAGTTAATATTTTTGAAAGATTATTTGAGTTCCTTCTTACTGTTTGGTGGTTGAGTTTTTGAAATCACCTAAATTCTATCTAGATTAATGGTCATCCCATATTTGGTGATGATGTGCCATAAAAGCTTACCTTCAATCACTATAAATATGTTCTTCTTTAGGTTCAATAAAATATCAAACCTTATACATATCTCAAATATGGAATATGGGTGACTTATGTGGTTTTTTTGATTCTTTAAAAACATTATAAGATCATCCATGTAGATGATTATGCATTTTCTTGTCAATCTTTTGAATACATGATCCATGGTGCATTGAAATGTAGCTCTTGCATTTATTAGGTTTAATGTCATCCTCTTATATGTATAAGTTATCCATTTCATGGATAACATCATCTTCATTTTGTCCACAAATTTCACTAGTACCTAATTATAGTCTAAAAAATCATTCAATAAGGACATCAGTTTATAACCACTTACTATCTGTATCACCTCATCTAGAGAAGGTAGAGGGAAATTATCCTTTTCAAAAGCCTTTTTTATATTCTTAATTTCCACACATAATCTAATCTCGCTATTCTTATTTTTTATTAGGACTAAATTCACCACCTAGGTAGAATATCAGACTAGGAAGATGATTTTTGCATTTAGAAGCTTCTCCACTTCTCTTTGAATGAGAGGCTCCATAATAAGATTGACTATTCTTTGCCTTTATCTAAATGGTTTGTGATCTAGCTTGAAGGGAATCATGTGAGTGATGACCTGAGGGTTATAAACTTATAGATATTCATATGTACAAGCAATGACATCCCTATATTAACAAATCATGTCTTTCACTCATTGCTTCTCTTCTAAGGTGTAGTTGAGACCAATATTAACATAACATGGGTTGTGCTCATATCCTAGATTTTCTATTTTGAAATATGATTGATTGACTTGGGGATGTCTTAGATATTATGCCTGAGTATCTATGTCAAATGGTCTCGTAAGGAGACCAAGCTAGCTAAAATTTGATTCTCTTTGAGCTTAAGAACACCCTCTTTATTTGATTCTTCTTAACAAAGGTTATTAATGCCCTTATCATCAATTTTTTAGTATTTAAATTCCTCAGAATTAATTAGAAACTAAATAATCTAATGGTCATCATAAAAACCTAGAAATTTTCTATGTTATCTAGAATAAAGGGGCAAGGTACTAATTCAATTAAGAGCATTTTTACTTTAGATTCTTATAGCAGTTCCAAATTAGTAGTAGTAGTAGCTAATGAATTAGTAGCCTAATTTTACTCTCTGAGAAGTGCTATAATGTTGAAAGATTTAAATCTTCAATCAAGTCCCATGATATGTGCTTGTATCTCTTAAAAAAAGATAGCTTACATTGGTACTTATTTATAACTTGACTGATCACCAACTCTCTCTGAGTCACCAAATACTGATATTTTCTTGGCATTATTCTTGAGTGTAAACTATAATCCCAAAATTAGAGTCTCATACTCAACCATATTTTTAGTACATGGAAATTTCAACCTATATGTTACCAAGAACTTTTTACCTTTTGGATCAATTAGTTAGATTCTCATGCCTAATCCTTACTTTGATTTAGCACCATTAAAGTGTAGAGTCCATATCTGATTAGAAACTTCAAGTTCTAGCTTCTATTCTTGATTATGAGTAGAAAAGTATAAATACCAAGGCTAGGTGAGTCATACTTTACCTCTTCATTCTTGAAATTTTACTCTTTAATGGGGTACTTAATTCTTGGTTCTATGTCAATTTTAATTTGATTTTCAACTCCTCTCTATGGAAGCTATATATGAGAGAGGTATGTATAGAGATATATGTTAAGTGTTTTGGACCAATCTCTACTCAACAACATACTACAGCCTTCAAGTATGTCTACCAATAGAATATAAATGGTCATATAGACTTGTGGTTTAGATGCTACTTGAATGCACACATTATTAAATTTTCCAACTAATAGGACCATTGTCTTGTCTAATTGTGAAACTATACTCTTTGAAGGGCTTGGTGCCAAATCAAGATTTTCACATATGGATGTAGGCATGAGAGTTGCAGATTCTCTATAATGAACTAGATAGTTATGAATGCTATTACCAAATACCTAGATATTCAATAGGAATGATGGAACCTCTATATTGATCATGTTGATAAAATTTGTGTTAGATTCTTTAAATTTGTCTATGGATGCTTTTACCTTTCCCATAGGTGTCTTCCCAATAATGGAATTACAGAGAAGGTCCTTATGTTCAGTGATCTATGCTAACTCATGAAGTTTTATATTTACCTTGATCTTCTTCATATCCTCAAAAATGTTGTATCCTCATTTACATGGTTCTTCGTTGCTCTATTGTAAATCATTCCCCTTTGGAGGGGGTGGATTATTGTCTACTTTAGGATTAGGAATAATCATCATGGTATTTGTAGGAGTCGATGTTGTGATTGGATGCTTATTCCTTAGATTGTATGCACCCCTTTGGAACTATTGAAAAGCATGGATTTCATCCATGCTATCTTCTAATTCATTATCATCTTCACCTAGAAAAGGGAACTCATAAGTTTCAAAGAACATAATAGTGCTAGAAGAGATAGGATTTGGATGATGTTCAGGTAGATTACGCATCTGATCTTGTCTAACCACCTCTCTTTGAAATATTTTAAATGATACAAAAAAATTAATACAGTTGAGTTCATCGTGCTCAGAATTATTGTGAATCTTTCACCAATTGGGAAGATTCATCTCTACTATGTTGATTTATAGAAGCTTGTTAGGCTATTTAGGCCTATTAAATGGTTTATTATATCTCTATAATCTAGTATTCTAATTACTAATTAGGCCATTTGCATTGCTCATCTTATTTTTCATATTCAAGAAATCATTGCTCAAATTTTTAACCATGTTCTAAATAGAATCTAGATCTACCTTTGTGTAATATGTACATTATAAAATGGTAGTGGGAAGTTTAGCCACTTGATAGATCTGTTGATAACCATTTCCCATTACATGATTATTCAAGTAGATGAAATTAGACTATGTTGTCTATAATAATAGAGGTAGTGTGTACAGTTGGTTCTAATTAAATGATAAAACATTCTTCCTTGCATGCAGAATTAGATTTAGTATTAGAAAACCATTTTTGACATTAGGTGCTCTAAGTATCTAAGGATTGAGTTACCTATCTATGGTGATAGCCTCTTCGAATGCTAATGCCAAAGTGTTACTCATAATTATTCTTCTCAAAAACATGGAAGTGATAGTTTCCAAGGCTTTCTTATACATTTCCAATGCTAATACAACCTTTAATTTATATATTAGGGTCAAGTAATTATACTTCTTCTACCATCTTACATTGAAAGCATGGATGGGCTCATTAGGTTCCCTCTTCATGCTGGTGAAGTATTGGTATACCAAACCAGGATTCGTGACCTATCTAAACTACATAAGAAAAGATACTTGAAATTCATCCCAAGAAGTGATTGAATTTTTTGTTACATGTAAATACCAATCATAAGCAACATCCATCAAAGTAAAAGAAAATAATCTACATTAAACATCCTCATCTATGACATTCATTATTATTGAAACAAATTTAAATGACTTGATATATTCCTCTATTGTCCTTGATACTAAAATAGAAAAAGATGGCAATTACTTTTTAGAATTCTAAGGAAAATCATGCACATATCCTAGGATGGTGATAGTAGATCCTACTAACCAATGTTTTTCATATGCCATTAGTTGATTAATAGGTAAAGGGTTCCTTATAAGTAAGGGGTTCCCTATAGGATGGGGATTGTTATAAACTAGGGATATTGGCATAGGTCTAGTTCTCTTATGATTTTTGAAGGGTGAGACTAATAAACTAGCTTGTGTGTTAGATCAAATCACTCTCGTAGGTGACTCCAATGCAACTCTATAGAAAGGATAACTACTACTATTAGAGGTTTAATCCATCCTAGATCTACTTAACTATTGGTGCATGTTTTACCCACACCACAACCATAATGAGATAGCCTCTAACATTTTAGGATCTCAAGGGAGGTAAAATCTATTACAAGGCATGAGTTGTAGGTATGTGGTTTATTTTAAATTGTTGATTGAATAGTGGGTAGGGTATGTAGGTTATTGATAAGGTTCTTGGATGGAGGTGTGTTTTTTATTAAGGGTAACAAATCTCTATGTGAGTTAGATGGGTATCTATTTGCTAATCTAGAGTGGGTAGATCTCAAAACAACTCAAAAAAAGAGGGAAGATTAAGGTAGGAAAGAAAGATTATATGGTTTTTAGGAACTACTCTCCACGATATTTTCTAAAAGGACAAGTGATCTCATAACCTATACTTGTTTCTAGTAGTAATTACACACACATAGTCAGACATCACTAAGAAGTATAAGGGGATAAATATGTAGGAAATTTATAAGCCTTAGACAAGGTTTTTCCTTTTAGGGAAACATTGTACACATTTAATCATGAGATTATAGCTTTGGATAGTGAAGTATCTGAGGTATCTATTGCACACACAAAAAAACTACATCCAAAAAAATAATCATCTATAATCAAAATTAGGAATCAATTTTGAACTTTACTATCTTAACCAATATATTTACCAATCCTTCAGTAGTTGTTACTCACCTATAGATTAATACATCAATCAAAATAATCGAGAATCTATTCATAGATTTTTCACTCTAAATATTATTGAAAAATAAAACCAAAGAAATTAACAACTAATTACACAAAAAATATAAAGAAAATACACAAACATATTTGTTGATGATCAAAACTAATGTTAATCCTATATTCAAAAATTCTCTAACCCAAATCTATGTTGGATTACATTTGTTTATATAGACTTGGGAAAGGGGTCACCTCTTCCTCCAAGTTCATACAAGGTTATTAAATGTGGTAGTCAGAACATGATTTCTAACTGTGGTCTAAAAACAAAATATAAAGGCAATTTTTACAATTATAGATAGAATTATATGAAAACTACAAATAGATGCACCATTTACTAAAAACTACACATGCCTCCTTTTATAGGTTATCATAATAACCTGTTGATCTTTTAGATTATTTAACTTCAAATGAAACTTGAATATGAACCATTTTCTAATGCCGCTTTTTTTAGAATTGGGGACATTGTTGTTAGTAGTGACTAACTTGAATGGTACATTTCATGTTTGCCCCATATCTTTATAAAGTATTCCTTTGAAAGGATTTATAAAGTATTAACTAAAATAACTGATAGAACTCACTAAACCCTTGAAATGCCATGTAATTATAGCCTTCTCTTATTTTTTTTCTAGGTCTTGACTTCTTATTCACATGCATGTTCATATTCCTAGTCTTAACTATGAGTCCTAATGTTTATCAATAACTATAACATAATCCAAATATATACGTGTTTTATCTATTTATAGATATTGAGATATGGCATCCATTAATACTTAATTGAGTCTAGAATATTTGAAAAGTCCACCTAATACTTGTACCATTTATCCTTTGCATGATGGAATGTGAGAATGCCACTTGGTAGCTCTTCAATGGTTCTAGGACCTCCGAAAATTCCATCTTGCATCATTGATCTTTATGTATTGGGATCCCTACTTTTTTCCATGGGTCATTTGATCTGTATACTAGGATACCATGATGGTGACACTTATCACTCTCATGAATATTTGATATTTCAACTTGCTCTCGCATCATTTGATCAAATGGGCCTAAGTGGACATGCACCATGGGATCTTAATTTTAATCTAAATGGGTTATTTATGAGGTTAAATTTGATGTTTATGTGATCAATAACTGACATCCTCATGACTATCAAATGACATCCACATAAATATCAAATTTAATTCCATATATAAACCATTGATGAGGTTAAATTTGGCATTCACATGACCATCAAATGATGCTCGCATGACTATAAAGTTTAATTTATTATGTTTGACATTTTTTTAATTTTAAATTTAATGTTTTTGTGACCATCAAATGATATCCTTGTGACCATAAAATAACATCTTTTTGACTATAAAATTTAATCTCATCAACTTGGCATGTGTCATTTCTTTGATATTCCCTATTCTTACAAGAATAAGCACAAAATGACTTGGTATAATACTTTGAGAGATATGTTTAAAGGACCCTGCATGAATATTCTAGCCTAAGGTCTTAGTATTAGTAAAATATGATTTAGATGTGGGATAAGATATTAAATTAAGATCAAAACATAATGAAATTCTCTCTATGTGTAAAGGTTCCATTTAAAAGTTTGGCATTTATTTTAAGGCAATTTTTGTGGGAGAATTATCATGAGCTTTTACGTTGGGGAATTGTTTTGGGGAAATTATTTTGGACAAAATGTCTGTAACAATTCTTCTGAATGGTCATTTTCATCAAAAAAAATGTCTAAAGGAATGCTTAAAAGGATGATCTAAAAAGGGATTAAGGATATGATTTTTCAAAAAAAATGTCTAAAGGAATTTTATCGAGGGATTTGTTTCATAAAAAATGTCCACAATATTTCTCTCGAAGGGTCTTAATTTCTTAGATAAAATGTCCAAAGCAATTGGCCAAACGGCAAAAGGCCTAGGAAAAAAAGTCTTAAAGGATAAGTCTAAGATGGAAAAGGGCCTGAAATAAAGTCCAAAAGAGTGAATGGTCACTTCAAAAAGCTCGAAGGGTCATTTTCAAAATGTCTGAATGGCACTTCAAAAATTCTAAAGGGCATGTGCCCTTGGGTGAGTTATTTTGGGATTTTTATGTCAGATAAAATATCTAAGACATAAAGTCCAAAATAAATGGCTTGGGTCAAAAATTTCTAAAGGATAAGCTTGTAGGGAAATTAATTATTGAGACAAAACTATCGAAGGGCATGGTCAAAAGGGCTGAAGGGTCTACTTCATGAAAAAAATCCTGAAGAGTATACTTAGTAGGGTACATTTCAATGGGAAAGGGCCTTTATAAAAGTCACAAAAGGTAACTAGAAATTTCCCAAAGGGTATTTTCAAAAGGCAAAGGGTAGTTTTAGAAAGTTTGAGTGAATTTTTTCCTTGAAAAAACTTTTGAAGGGAAATTTAGAGGCAAAGGGTCTTTTCAAAAGTCTTGAAGGAATTCTATTGGTGGAATTGTTTCAAAAAAAATATTGGCAATAATTCTCTTGAAGACCCAATTCTCTCAGACAAAATGTTTTAAATAATTCAATTGGATCGAGGAAAGTGTCTTGGACAAAATTTTTGAAGGAAAGGTTCAAAAATGCAAAGGTGTAGGATAAAAGTCCTTAAGGAAATCTATAGAGGGGTCAAAGGGAAAATTTCAAAGATCTAAAGGAATTATGTTAGGCAAAAAGGGTGCAACAAAAATGTTGAAGGACATATTACACAAAGACCAAAGGGTAAGTTGGCAAGGCCAAAAGGACATTTCAAAAGTTTTGAAGGGAAATTTTAAAATGTTGAAGGGTCATTCCAAAATGTTGAAGGGTACTTTCTATATGGAAATAATCTAAAGGGTCTACTTCATAGGGCATTCATCCATGACAAAAGTCCCAAAGGATATAATTTATAAAAGGCTAAAGGGAAATCTCAAAAGGGAAAAAGGGAAAGTTTCATAAATCTCAAAGGGTAAGTTTATTTCCTTAAGGAAAATATCTTAGTAAGATTGTTTGCAAGAATAAGTCTAATTTAAATGAAATTATTTGGGAAATTTTATTGAGGTTAAAATGATGCAAAGATCAAATTCTATCAGATAAAATTTCCACAAAAATAAATCTAAAGAATAATTTATGCAAAAAAAGATTTAATGAGAAAATCCCAAAAACATAAGCCTGAAAACATAAAGCCTGATAAACACTCTCAAAGAAGGTTAGCCCATTGAATCATAAGTTTGAAATAATTAGCTTAAAGACTAAAACTTGATAGAACAAAATATTTAATCTATAAAAACACAATATCCCATCTTGTCAAATTATAAAATGCCAAATCATAATCTTCTCCTAGAATTACCATAAATACATAGAAAAGGAGGTTCAAAATCAAGACAATAATCTAAAAAAAGTGGCTCCCCATTTACTTATATAAAAAGGGGGTGTTAGGTACAATAATAAACTTTTTAAATCTTCATGATTCCTTTCAATACATTTATATATGATCCTCTTGTGATATTTTCATACTCTTTTCCACCCACTTGCTACCTTGTACCTTCTTGGATTGTCACTTCCTTCTAATTTCATCTCCTTCTTACTTCATGCCTTGCTAGCCTATCTTGTCAATTTGGTGTTCTTTACCCTTTGTGATTTACTTACACAATTTTTATATTTTTGACTCGAGTTCTTATCTTATTTGACCTCTTACTTGAGGTTAACATCTTCCTTCTCAATACCTATTTGTTTCATCCACTTAGGCCAGACATATCCATGCCCTTGTTCTCTCCTTGAGGGATTTCTTTGTCCTTATTTCTCCCAATATGCATATTAGCCTTTTATTCTTTATATATAAAAGCAAAATCAATGCTCAAACACTCATTAACCTCCAAAGATTATTGATGAAAGCTTATGTATTCATTCATGTCTTCATGGGTTACCTTCATGTCTTCCTGGGGAACCATCTCTTTTGTTTTAGATGTTAAACTTGGGAAGGAATTATAGTATTCCTATTTAAATTCATCTTCAACATGTTGAATGATTTCAATATTAATCCATAAGTCCTCTACAAGAGGTTCTCTTTCTTTTTCATCATCTTTACACTTGATTGGTGATGTTCTTAGCTCATCCTTTACTAGTTTTAAGGCCTTATGTTTGGCCTTCACAAACTTATATTCATACTTTCATACAAAAACTTGAAATCAATGTTAGCATATAAAACAAGAGACTATATAGTCTCTTTGAATGTATTTTACATAAAAAATTTCCATATCTTCTTCTTGTCTTCATTTTCAAGTGATCATCTTGTCAATTCTATCTTCTTCTTGTTATTTTTAATTAGAACCCTCTTCTCTATATTTTTGTCTTGTTGATCACTTGGAAACATCTCACTTCTCATGACTTTATGGGTTATGTTCTCTTTCTTCTTCTCATCTCTTAAGACACTCATCTTGTGGCTTTTCTCTCTTACAAGTGACTTTAGTGGAAAATTCACCTTATTCCTTAAACTACATCTAATCCATTGGCCTCCTTATCCTTTCAAGAGATTCACCATAATATCTATCCTTCAAATACTTTGACCCAATTATCTTCTCATGTCTTCCACTTTTCTCTCTACATCCATCTTCTCACTTATTCTTTGATTTCTAGGCATATCTAGAACTTCTTATCAATATTATAAATCTTACCTCTTATACCTCTATTGGATCTCTTTTCTTATTTTATTCCTCTATCTAGGATCTCTTATTATCCTCAACTCTCTCTTAGAGTCTTTACTCTTCTTACCCTCATTTGAGCTTTAATGCTATTTTTACTTCTCCTTAATAAGTCCTATATTAAATATATACAAGTCCTATTTATTATACTTTTGGTGTATTTTTCTTCTCCTTATCAATCTTCTATTCCTCTATATTGACCTTAATAAATTAGGCTTGCAACATTCTTCTCCCATAGTACCCTACAAGTGTCATCTCTTGCATACCTCATAATATATCTTATCTATATCAAATCAAAAAAGTTGAATAAACTCAAAACAAAAATGATACCAAAAGATAACCTATCTATAATACCAAATAATGCATAGGTGTTAGGGAAAATTTTCATCTAGTCTTGTTAAATATCTCAAGAAGTTTTTCACCTTGTTCACAGACCTCATAACATAGTAATAATCTTTGATATTTGTTTGGCTTGATAATATTTTATTAGAATATCTTTGAAAAAATATCTTTGAAGTCAGCTTATACTCTCATTTTATCAGACATACACTTTTATTTTGATCTTGTAACTCCAACTTGCATATTTTTGTTCATTACCCTTCTTGAGCTCTTTCACTATCTTTCACTAAGCAACTTTCCTAGGTTTCAAGTGCCACAATTGACATAGGCTTTAAGTACATAATATCATAACAAAAATGATATTATATGACCTTATTACACCTGATTTGACTTCCTTAAAAGGCTTAATCACACTTTATAACTCAATATTATACCTCAAGGTCACATTGGTTCCACTTGGCATGTAGCCTTTTTTATGTGTTTACTCTTAGTTTGAGAAAAATATCAACATTTATGGATATTTAAAATTATTTATAACCACCTTATATATCCTTTTAGGTATGTGTCAAATTTTATGACCTAACTCCACTCCTAGACCTCATTTCTTTTGTAAACCACCTTTCTATTAAGACTAATTAACCCTAAGCACTCCTACAATCTATATCGTACGGCCTTGAAACATACCAAAACAAATTTATTATCTATCATAATATAAAAATATGTCATATTATGATTTTTCACATTTTTAAAATGATTACATCAAAAGTTATGGGGTTTTTCTGCTTGAAACCCTAAACTCTCACCTACACAGGCTGAGAGGCTTAAAAATATGTTATATTTAGTTTTGTGATTTTTCCAAAAAACCTATAAATTTTTATATGTATTTTTTGAAATATTTAATATATAGAAATATGTTATATTATTTAACCAATCCTTATAAATCATATATATATCAAAGTACATAATTGTGCATTCTATAAACTGACTGTGCATGAGTTTCACAAGTTTGTTTACCTTATAAGAAGTTTTAAGGGAAAAAATGGTTTATTTTTTTTATCTTATTCACTTATGAAACATGACCACACATTTATAAAATCTATGTGTATTCACATCCTAAAAAAAACACTTTCTCTTAAGGGCTACCTATGTTAAAACATGGCATAACAATGTTCACTATTCAAATAGGGTCTCATCATAGTTAAAAGGCACATCCAAAAAAATTGAAGGTTTCAAGACAAATATAAAGGTTTATAATTTTTTATTCAAACCTAAAAATTTACTAACCTAATGCTTCATTCACTTATTTTAATGTGAACACACTCCTTCTAGGACCTGACTGTGCAAAATAAGATTCTTGGTATAAACAGGGTTTCAACCTCTTGATTTGCTAAGTACTAAATCATTAGTACTAAATTTACATTAAAAAAACTATTATATCTTCTCATTTATCATGTCCAAAAACATAAACCATAAAACTCAAACATGTTCATCTCTTATATTCAATAAATGTCAATCTTACTTATATTCTTTCAAATGTCATAACGTGAATAAGGTCTTCGAATAAAGTTACTTCCTTCAGGGTTTCATTTACTCAGTGACTAAATGCCCTATAAAATAATTTATACAATAAAACAATATACACAATTAATACCCTTATTTCACTCACCTAGAGTAATCAATCAATGCTTTTCCTCTTTGACTGTAGTCTACCATTTTAATCTGTATAAACACACATACACAAAGGAACTATATATAGCTTTCAAGGCATATTTGAAACAATGTAAAAACTCTAGAACAATCCATATGTTATTTTAGATATAAGGACACACAAAAATATCAACTTTATTCATTCATTTAAACCAAATTTATTTCACTTGCATTCCAAGAATAGACTCTATGAACTCTACCACTTTGTTTGTGAGGTTACACCACCTTTTCATGCTTTCTCCCTATTTTTCATTATTAGAGATTTACTCACACCTCTCTTATATCCTACCTATGATATATAAATAACATACAACTCCTCCCAATCCAGCTTCAAAATTGGGTTTTGGGTGGTTACATCAACTTGTTTAGTAGAACCAACTCAACGTACAAGAGTGATTTGCATGAGTTTATATGACTTGACTTAAAAAATAAGAAATGAAATATATTATAAACTCATTATCATGAATTTAATGGACCCCTTAAACCAAATTTTTTCGTCTAACCCTTCCAAAAATATATTTGGCCTTCTTAGCCTTAGTTATAATATTTGAATTTTTAAATTCCTTATTTTGAAGGGAAAACTTGTAGAGCCTATGTAACACACCCCTATGACTCAAAAAAGACTCCAAGGACACAAATGGACCTTAAAAGGTCTCACACTCAAATTTAAATCCAAATCTGACAAAATTTGACCTCCTATTGATAAGAACACAAAATTGATGTCTTTTAGCTTGATGTTCTTGCATCGTAAGGGCAAAGGGAAACTCATAGTGAACTTGATTATCAAGCATGCCACTTGTCACTCCTAAGTAAGTAAAAGGGTAATTTCAAATAAGGTAGATGAGTTATTAAATAAATAAATTTTCCTATTCCAACCACTATAAGATCATGATCACACTAATAAACACATTTTGAAAGACATCATAACTCTATACTTGAAGACAATCTTGATTATAACTTATCCTTTATTGAAGGGACACTTGTATTTTCTTCTACAAAGTACTTCCCTTATCTCTCTCTCTATATTTATTATATAAATTCTAACTTTTATGGCTTGTTATGGATCCTCCCCTTGATTATGGTTAAGCCCTACTCATTTGTATTCTTGTATCAATAAATACTACTAGTTTTACCTCCTTGTATTATTGTACTTAGTGTGTGTCATGTATATTTTATCTTATTAAGTGATTTTATTAGTCTTCCTTGACATGTTGTCTTACTATAAAACCTATATTTAATTTGAAATATTATTTTTTAAGTCATGTGAAGTGTGTAAGTGTAGTGTAAGGGTTGAGTTAGTTTGTCTATTCATTAGTGTCATGCTATACCTATTTTTTGGTCCTCATATCCTAACCATCCATCATAACCTTGAAATTATAATATTAATATGAGAGATTTAGATTAGGAGTAGTGTATGTTTAGGTTAGACTCATAGTCTACATGTGTACATGGAGTTGGTTGGTAGTGATATATTGATGTGGTGTATCACATCCTTAGTTATTTTTATTCGATATTATTCTTATCTCTTTTCTTTTTAAAGTTACTAGTGAATCCTAATTTATACATTAATGGTAGATATCCCTATAACCTAAAAGTTTTATCCACTTAAATTTCACTCATAATAGATCAATTGAGATGGCTTGAAACACCCTCTCTATTTAACATCGTCATTGATAATTGATTTTTGGCACTAATGTTGTCATTTCTATCAAAGTTTTTTATGGTGTATGGTCAAGGAAGATTTTAGGTATGTGTATGATTAGTTATTTTACCATCATAATGAGTGTTGTGGTTGTATGAGAGCAACGATGTGTGAGCATTGTTTGAAGAGTGTTCTTATGTCAAATTGAGTAATATCATTGAGATGAACATGAGTGAGTACAGGTTAGTATGTCAAGTGTCAAGTATCTTTCAAATCTTTATCTATACCTTATGAGAAGGTATGTACATTTATCATGATGAAATGAGTAAGATCTAAAGAAGAAGTTTTATGCTCTAAAGATCTATGTATGTAGCTCTGAATATGCTCTAAGTGAGCTTTGAAGATCCCCAATCAAACTCTAATTATCTATAGATTCTCCACTAAATATATGAATATGTTCTATTGAATCTTAAGGTTAGTTTTATGGATTGGAGGATGTATGTCATAGAACATAGTACGATATGATGATCCTTAGTTGAGCTCTAAAGATATACATAAGTAGCTCTAAATATTCTCTAAGTGAGCCATGAATATGTTATATTGAAGCTACAAATAAGAGTGTTTGTATAATTTTATTTGAATAGACATAATATTAATTGGATAACTTAGGAGAGTTTCAAGGTAAAACCTATAGGGGTAGGTACTTCAGTCCAAATTTGTAACTAGACTAGTTTTAGATCTTGCTTGGCCTAATGAGGCATCATGAGCTATTGAAAATACATATGAATAATAACTAATAGTATTTTATCATGTGAGATATTTTTTGATTTTGTACATCAGGTGTGGTGAGATTGGAAAGTGGTTTTAAGGTTAGCTTCAATCCCTATTATGACTTGTAAGTCAAAGGATTAGAGAGCAAAGAAAGAGATGGTGGCTAGATGGGGTATCAAGATTAGTTTACAAAATATGGGTGAGTAGGTGAGAATTTAAAAATGTGATTCAATATATTTTAAGCATGTGCATTAAGTTTTAGGTCATGGTTTACAAGAAAAGGTGTTTTAAGGTCTATTGAGTGCATAAGATGAAAAGTTGTCTACCTGAGAGAGTTTTTCAAGTGCTTATTGGCACATGAAACATCTAAATAAAGATATAAAATATTAATGGTATATGAATAAGGGTCCTATCTCAAATTTTCAATCATTATTTTCTATAAAGAGGAGTAAAGATTTATAAATGATTGTTAAGGCTGGAAGATGGTTTAAACCCTCAAAGAACCCTAATAATGACATGATGTTGAAGATCTTGTTCTTAAGTGATTAGAATGGTTTTTAATAGATAAACAAGTAACTGGAGGTTTAATTCAACTCTCTCAAGAACCTCTACGTGTGATTGGTTTCTTAGGTGAGTGAGTAGACCCTACAAAAAAGGATGTGTTTCTTGGAGATTTAGTATAAAAAATAGATTTAACCAAGTCAAAGTTATTATATGGATAGAGGAATAAGTGTGATACTTTTATTTTATGTCGATGAAATTTTATATAAAATTTATATCATTCATGTGTGAAAAATTGGTGATCTAAGACATCATGTCGCTAATAGGCCTAATGGTGTAGACATTGAGAAAACTAGGTAGAAGTGAGAAGTTGATTAGAGATGTATTATCATGGATTAAGGATGAATCCAAGAATATGTATAAGTTTTTTTATACCTGTAATAAATTTTCATGTTGGATATAAGTTTTTTAGGATAGTTTATATTATGAAATTGTTGCTCATAAGTTGACCTGTCGAGTGCATATAAGACAATGAAGGTGTGAAGTTGTGAGATTGGTATGCAAGACCAATATTATCATATGAACATGTTATATATATTTTTTAGATTTATTTAATGATATTATAAGTCATATTTATGAATTTTAAGTCTTTTAAAGTTTCTAAACAAGTTTTGAACTTCATTTTCATCATGATTATGTTTGAAGGTAAAATGCTAGATCTGGGTAAGCAAAATGTAGTGATGAGTTGGAGGATCTTTGCCATAATATGAAGAATTAAATGAATTTTATGTTTTTGTTTAGGAATTTAATGATTTATCCATGATTTTAATAATAATATAATTTAGTGTAATATATTTTAAAATTGAAGCCAAAATGGCTTGTTTGGTTGAGCGAAGTCTATGAGAGAGAAGGTCAACAGATTGGTCTGTAAGACCAATAGTTGCCTTTAATGATTGTAATATTTTTGATGAAATTTGATATTAGTATTTTATTAGATAATTTTATTGAATATAAATCCCTTGAATATTTTCAATCATGTCTCATAAGTTCAAGTTTCCCTGACTGTGTTTTGAGGTGCTTTGGCAGTTCTCAATGGGCTACTTATAGAGAAGAGTTTGAGCCTGTATACATTGAGTTGAAGAATGTAAAGAATTTTTTGATGAACTTAAGGTTATTATATTTTCAAATATATTATTTTTTCCATTGTTTTTCATCAAAAGTGTGTTTATGCCTCATTTTTTGAAGGCATATTTTTTGTGTATGCACATGCTTATTGTGAATGGTATTTTAAGGGGTTCAAATGGGGGTTGGACATAAAAGGTGTTATGGACATAAAATAAAGATATATAAGATATATTTGAGTATTATATGAGGTTTTAATAATTTTTATGAAGTTTTAAAGTGTTTCAATAAGATTAAAGGGTAACATGTTGCTAAGAAGGCTTATTAGGTATCCATAAGGCCTAAAAGAGGAGTAAGGGCTAATTGAGCTATGAGAAACTAGTGTGTGATAAAATTATGATTTAAGAATGTTATTATAATATTATAATACCTATTACATGCCCGAAATAGGAGGTTTAAAGCGTATGGTTGACTAATAAGGATATGATCAAGTAACTTGTAGAAATACAAGGCTAATTAGGCCTACTTATGTAAGCTTAGAGAGTGAAGAGAACAAGTGAATGATATGTAAAATTTATGAGTATAAGGAGTTAATTAATACCATAATATGAGTTTAACATAAATATAAAATAGGTTATACATATGAGGATCAAGGCTAGATGACCTAATCAAGTAATGAAGAGGGCTAGTTAAGCAAAGAAGGCTAGAGGCCAGTTTGAGAGGGATATAATTTTGTGAAGATATAATGATGAAGATGATTATATATTGTATTATAAATAATTGGTTATAAATGTGATCAAGTTTTTTAGTTTGAAGAGTTGGTGTTGTGACATCTAGGGGGTTGGTGCCTCCTTGAAAGTAGGTGTTTTTTTAAAGCCTAGATGAGTTGGTGCTTAGCTACTTGGGGTTGGTGCTCCATGTGGAGTTGGTGCATCTCTAAATTTTGTTTTTGACTTATAAGACCATTTTCAATTTGAATAATTAATGGGTTTTCTTCTCCTTGAGGTTTTCCTACATATATGTTGTGTTAATATGTTTCATGATCATATGGATTGATACTTATTACTTCTAAGATATACATGTTTGTTTAATTCATCAATGATTGATTATTTAAGATTATAAAACAAATTTTTTAAAGTATGATTCACCCCCCTCTTAGTCAATTTATTTCCAACACTCCCAATAGTACAAATTTGAGCTATAACAGGCCTTTAGAAAAATTTGGAAAATCATAAAATTAGAGGGTTATGACATGGGGGTTTAACAATAAATAATTTTCAAACCTAAATATCTAATAATTTAGATATTTAAATGTGAATACAATCAAACTAGGGATAGGATATAATTCACGCTGGGTTCACTAGAATGCATGTGTTGTATAGTATTACTAATATAATAATTTACCATTATCTATGTAAATTAGGATTCATATAAGAAATCAAACTAGATCTTGTTTATAATTTAATATAAATAAATATCCTAGTGGTAGTTTAAGATATAATATATGGTAATCCACACTTAGTATGAAGGGTACATGGTTCAATATCTTATGTCTAATATATGGGATAAGGAGTCTAACTAGGCCTCAAGATAGAATCAAGAATGTAAAATAATGGTAGCCAAATGGGTATCAAGGATATAATAATTAAGTTTTTAATGTATTTAAGGATTTAAATTAATAGTCTATTTACTCTAAAATTTTAGCTATATATAAACTAATTTATCCCAAAATTACCATTGTTAATCTATTAGTGTTGTAAATGTGATTGTTGACAGAAATTACATTGTATAACTTCAAATTAGAATATGTATGCTTGTTTATTTTTCTTTGTGAATACATAAAATAAAAAATTATAAATATAAATATGTAAAAATATTTTCCAATAATTGTTTCACCATAACTCCTTATAGACCATTCTTTATTAATAAAAGAATCTAAAACAAGCCTATTACAAAATAACTTGCATGACAAGTTATGTCTATAAAGAGAAATATGAATTAATAAATATACATAAAAATTAATTAAACTAAAAATATAATCTAATATAACACAAATTAATAAAAAACTAAGGTTGAATTATTAACAAGGCAATATCAACATACAAGAAACCTTGTTTAATAAGTAAGCAACTCATGCAACCTAGTTAAGCTAGGTGCTCAAAATCTTGATAAAATATAAAATTGATTATACTAACACTAATTTCAGTTAAATGAATCTAAAAAGTGTGCCCCACCTCTTGGTATGAGTTTATAAGTGTTTGATCTTAGTTAAGTACACATTTAGTGAGTTGCACTCTAATTGACACTTCTAGCTATTTTTATGAAGTTAAAAAGTTTCCAAAATTGACCAAGAAATTAATATAGGACATAATTAATTTAAATGAACTTCATAAAATAATAAAAAACCAAGTAAAATAAATATAAAATGAATAATCAAGTGCTCACATTTGCATCATACTCAACAAATAAGGAAGATGAGTGCAATGAATTGACGAACAAGGGTAACCTAAAGTTTTATCTAGAAAGGTGAATTGATGCAATATTAATTATAAATTATAAAAATATTATAATTATAATTTACATGTAAAATTAATAGAATATATATTTAAATTAAATTTTAACAAGTATATTTTATCACAACAAAGTTAAAAAATTTGCAATGAAGAAAGCCAGGGGATAGAGATAAACTTATCTTCTTTTGATATACTTCCCTAATTTTATGAATTTTGATAGATTGAGAAAATATTACATAAACTTACTAGAACTTTATTATTTCAAAAGTAACTATTTTGAGCTTAGAATAGGATTTGTTTACTAAAATAGATATGCTAGTCAATCTTATATTTTTGGTTGATTTTACTCTTTGATTATGAAGTCCTGAAACTTCCCTAAGAGGTCAAGAGGATTATGTAATGCTCACTTCCAATTTTATAACATATATTATGTGCTCACATATACATAAAATATAAAAACCATAGTTTCATGTACATGCACTAAATAGATGATTAGATTAAAAAAATTACGGGGGGCGGGGGGGGGCATGGGGTAGTGGGAATGGTTGAGATAGCCTTAGAAACCCCATGTAATTGAGAGATACCTACATAGTCCAAGTGGAATTTAGATTTATTTAGTTATACCTTTATGGATGTATCATGCAAGGATAGATAATTTTTCTCTTAATTCACCCTTCTAACATGCAAGTGTAGTATTATTGTATAATATAGCTCTATAAAATATTATTTTGAATATCCATTGAAAGTGTGAGAATAATTTTTGTACAGAGAATGTTAGCTTGTTTTTACTTCATGAAAAAATCATATGAATATGTTGTTATTTAGATGTGTCATATACTATGATGATCAAAAAAAATCTTTTGAAGTGAAATGTATGAAAATAGATGTTATCATTATTCAAAACAAATCAAAGGTATACCTATAAATGAAATATTGTAAATAATAATCAAGTAGCAACTGGACCTATATGCATGTCATAGATAAGTAGAACTATCATAAATAAAAGAGGGTACTTAAAAAATATATACATTTTTTAGACACCTAAAACTGGCCACCAATAACCTCCAATTAGGGTTTTGGCTAATTTCCACCCAAAATGAATAATTTGGCATAAAAACACTAAAACATGATAAATGATGTGAAATTGACATATTCAAGTGCTGATTTTGGATAGAGTATCCCTAAATGGGTCAATGCAATTTATGGGCTAGCTAACTTTGATTAGATCATTCTGAGTCAAAATTCTAATTTTGTACCTCGATGCTCTAGATTTCTCTTTCCTATCAAAGTCTATTGCACAAGACATGTGCATTTTTTATTTGTTTTTGGTAACATCCTAATTGGGATAATAGATCCAATTTATATGACATCACCTTTCAATTTCAATCTAATCAAATTTTGGACCAATAATAAGGCAGTCTAATCAATTTGAGTAACTTGTGCACAAAGTGCTTAAACATGCTTAAAAGATAATTAATCTAAATCAAGGCCTAATAGATAAATCCATGGAAACTTGTTGAAAACCTTTTTTTATAAGTTAATATTGAATATTTGCATCATCAAGTGACCTCACTTCTTAGGAAGACATCCCTAGGCCATAAATGCCATAGATATTAGGATTCATGCCCTCTATGCCTCATCAATGCCTTCCATGATGCCCTCCATTCCTCTTTATTTCCCCTTCTTCAAATTTCATGATGAAGCAAATTATAAACTTAATTCCAAAAATTGAATTAATCCTTAACCACATATTTCAATCTCAAGATGGATGGTTTAGGTTGATTCTAGACATTTACAAAAATCTATAAATAGAGAGGCCATGAACATCATTTCTAAGCTATTTTGGTGTAAAGTTATAATGCACAAATTATTCCAAAATCCATTACAACTAGTGTTACTATGTCAAATTGATTCCAATCCAAGCTACAAGCCAAAGGTGTCAAGGAGAGATGGAGGTAGACAAGATTCCATTGCCAAGGACTTCATGAGCACAAGTCAAGCAAACCACTACTAAAAAGGCATTTGGTGCATCCAAGGAAGGTGAAGGTATTATTATGTTTTTATTCCTTACTTTTTAGTTATTTTTGTCATTTATTTTTGTTAACTAAGCCCTCCCCAGTGTCTAGGCCTAGAGATGCTATGTTATTAGTGTGTTTATTTCATTTTGGAACTAACACCATACTAACCATCCTCTTTTGAGTCAAATTCCTAGATCACATATGGCATAATCAGTGGGACTAGATGCATCTCACACCTAAAGAAGATCATTTTACATCTCTAAAATATTTATTTAGACCCTTAAAACTCTTGAAAATTGATTTTCTAAATTGATTTTTCTATTTTTAGTTACCATAGTTCTACACAATAATAGACATTGGCAAGTAAGACGGACATCAGTTACATAGCTTAACTGACATAAATTAGCAAATTTGACATTGGTTAGATTTTAATTAGCTAGGATAACCATCATCAATTGTATATAATTGATGTTGATCACTATGTTTCTTTAAAAACATAGACCCAAGATCTCTTTTTCCAAGGTTCATTATTTCAAAACAAAAAGAGTTTCAAAGTTAAAGGACATGCATACATTTTTTTTGTAGGACCAAGCTTGATATTTGACAAAAACATGTTTAGATCATATTTTGCATGCTTAAAAATCAATTAGGAAATTTGTTTTGGTGTTTACAAATTTTAGATGTTTATGATGAATGCTTTCAAAGTTTTCAACTAAGACTAAGGGGTCAAATTAACACCACATCACTTTCATTTGAGATTAAAATTTAACACACTTGTCAATTCTTGTTTATAATAGTTTTTTAGATTAAACCTTTGTTTGGTGAAAAGAGGAATGTTTCATGTATGCTCTTCCATTGTCCCCTATAGGGAACCCTTGAAATCAAAATCATCATTCCTATTTCCAATAGCCTAGTCTAAGGCTTAGAAATAAATTCATCTTAAAACACTCCCTAAAACATTATCAAAGTTTGGGTGACCTTGAAAATGACCCTAAAGACTTTCTACTTTCATTCTTTCTTTATTTTTATGCAAACTTGGCTTACAAGGGGGACTTCATCACCTCCCATAAGTTATTTAGGGAAGCTTTGACTTGGAGTTTCATCTCTCAGCATTGACTTCATTTGGATCCTTTGGAGTTACACATGAGAGGTATTGTAAATTTGGATATCACAGTACACTTAGTGAACAACAAGATGTAGTGGTTACAAAAAGGACTAGACCTTTTTACAACAAGCCAAGTGATATGGACGTAAAATACATGATTTTATTTTGCATTGTTTGGCATGAAAGTCATTATGTAATTGATTCCCCTATATTTTTCAAAAATGTTTTAGATCTTAGACAAATCCCCACTTGCCATGGAAGTATTATTGGTGCAAGGTACACCTCAAGGTCCATTTTCATAGTACTATTATTTGAGAGAGGGGTGGGGGGGTGTAAAAACCCTACTATATAATGTATATTTAATTTTGGATGAACACTTAAAATCATTTCAAATGATGTATATTAATGGATTCAAACAATACTAAGCAACCTTGTCAGTTTAGGATCTAAGAGTGGTTAATTAGTTGGTCTTATCCTAGACTAAAGTATTGTTTGGAATCAAAACAAACAATCCAAACCAAACACATAGTATGAATTTTCCTTTCAAAAAAGAGACATTATGTTACCTATGTGAGATCATAAATTGCCTTATTCAAAGTTCATCAAAATCTTGAGAGTCATATCATCCACTTCTACATAATTATGATACCCAATTGAGTCTAGACATTTACCAAAGTTGTTTTAAGTCCTTCACTTATAATATTAATTTAAAATTTCACCTTTATAAGTTCATAGGGTTGATGTGTTAAGTGGGTTTTCTATTTGCACTAAACTTCAGGGAGCTTAGGTTTAATTTTCAATTTGGATTGAATGTTGTTTAAGACTCATAATCATTATCATCATTTGATAGACTTAAGCTATTTTGTGATAAAAACTTTCACTTTAAGCCTATACACCACAAACATTTTAAGTCAACAAAGGTATTGTTATGCTATCAAAATTGTAGGAAAATGTCTTTACCCTAGAGAGTTTTTTGAAAAGAACCTTTTTGTCACACCTTTTGGGTACTATAACATCATTATGTTGCCTAAAACATTTTAAAAGTTTTTTCATAGACCCTCTTACATAGAGTTCCAAATTTGTTCCTACATTTTCAAACCAATCCAAGTAAATTTTTGAGATCTTTTGTCTAAAATATTTATACTATTCACTTTTGTCTAGCTTGTTTGTCAAAATAACCAAGTTTTATACCAGTTTTTGTGAGAAAATAAACCATCTCTAAAAGTGCCTTTTGTTTCATACCTTATACCTAGTTGATCAAGTTCATGTCCAAGAATCAAATGCCTAGTGTTTTTTAGAAGTGTTTACAATTTTTTAGATTAAAATTTTTATCTATTTCAAAGTCTATATTTTGACACCATTTTGCCAAGAGTCTTAGTGCATGCCTTGTTTGAGCCTAGATTTTGATGCCACATTTTGGCCAAAAGACCTAACAACTTTTAAATTCCTAGATTATATTGATTTGAAACACTTCAATGTTAGAGTTTGGCATTTTGATTTTAGGTTCATTTACTTTCTTATCTTTGTGTGAATAGTGAAACATTAGATACTTCATGCTAGCTTGTTTCCTCACAAAAAATTGCATAAAACTTTTGATATTTTTTGATAAATCTGGACCAAGTTGGAACATCATCTATTTTAGACATTTTCCTTTTTAAAGTTTTTAAAACTCTTTAACCCTTATGTAAAGCATTGACTATGGATCCGAACATGTATTCCTACACTCGTAGTGGACTCATGTACAATCTGGGGATTAGTAATGTGGTGGCACATGAAGAAATGGTGAAAGACCCCTATGTGGATAATATTTCTTATAATATGTATTCTTATCCCCCTTATAATACTCAATTAGGGGCACAAAGTGAATATACATTGGCTAACTATCTAGTTAACACACCACCTTATTCTGAACAAGACTAGGAACAAAATGGACAATACCTAGTTACAATACCTAGAATGGATGAGCGATTACTTCAAAAGCCATATTATACTACTACTATAACTTCCATGTATGATCCATTTTTATTTGAGAAACATTTGACAGATAACAAAGATGATATTTTGGTTAGAGCCATAGAAGTAGGGGCCAAGTTTCCAGCAAACTTTCCCCATGAAAATTTACAAAGTCTAGTAAGAGTTCCTCATACTACATTTATGATCAACAGGCTTCTTCTATAAATCCTATGTCTCTAGTCCAAAAAAATACCAAGATTCTAATATAACTAATCAAGGCAAAAATATCATGGAAGAACACTTTAACCAAATACAAATAGCATATCAAACCTACCTAAATCTAGCACATGATTTAAATCAGATGATCATGGTGAGTAAACCTCTCATTGACCTAGTTCCTTCAATAAGAGTGTTGATAGAGTAAACTTGACAAGAGAATTTGAGTTCTGACCCATTCTTACAAACTAATTTGGTAATTATCAAAGAAGTGTCTTCAGCCTCTATAGAGAATAATAAACCAAACATAGTGGAAAATGTGTAAACAATGTCCAATCCTGATCAAAGTGGTACTAACATGCAAACAATTATCTAATAACATGTGCCTATATTTAATCCTATGAATAGGTCATCATACCAGGGAATAGGAGTTTCTACACCCCAAGCTTAATCAGATAATTCTTCAAGTGTAAAACCTATAGGATTAGGTAATCAAACAACAACTAATGTCACACCTCAATGATAGAATGTGATGAACCTCACTCCTCAACAATTAATGAGTAGTATTCCAAAATAATAGGCACAATCTAGTGTATCAATGCAATAGAGGATAAATACATTACCACATAAATTAGGGGAAACTAATGTTCCACCTCAATAGGTAATGACGAACATACCTCTTTAGTCATAGACTAATATGCCAATTCAAAACCAAGTAATGACTAGTCAACAACATGTAACTATTGGTCAACTATAGATGCTAAATTTGAAATCTTCTTTCACTTCTTCATAGGGATTCATGAAATAAGGAGGTCCCTATATTTCTCAAGTACATACTAGATAACCATTGGTTCAAAATGTGCCACAAATCCAAAGATAGGGTCTTAGTCCACAAGTTCCCACTCAACAACAAGGTTTGATTAGTTAGTACCATGTCCCTTTTCAACCACAATAGGCACATTATAGTTATATCCCTCTATCCCTACCACATAATCCTCTAAGTCAAACCTTCATCAATAACCCAAACTAGAATATCACACAACCAATTATGTAATTTAAAGTACATCCTAATCCACGTATGAATATTCCTATTCCATTCCCCAACCAAACTAATATACCCAAATAGGTATCTCTATCATACCCTTGTGCCAACCATTTATCCAAACCAATATTCTCCTTCAAACCAATATTCCTTCTAGTTTCCTATCCTAAGAATTACAACAGATGAAGGATGCAATTACTAACATTCAAGATAGTAAACAAACTAAAAAGTTTAAATTGGATGACGTATGTTCCTATTCATTCAACATGAAGTATTTGTAGATACCATTTCCTACAGGATATGAACCACCAAAATTTGATAAATACAAAGGGAAAGGTGACCCTAAGGCTCATTTGATTGAATTATTTATCATATGTCAACCAGTGGCATCTAACGACATATACCTTTTTCTATTATTTCTAATGAGCTTGGTTGGACAAGCCTTGGAGTGGTTTTTGATGTTGCCCAAAAATTTAGTAATAGATTATGATGATCTTTTTTATAAGTTTGTGCAACACTTTTATTATAATCTTAAGCATGATATTTCATTAGTGGAATTAATGCAAGAAAATCAAAAATATGGTGAGAGTTTTGCAAGTTATTTGTAATGATGGAGAGCCCTTGTAATCCATTTCACCGATAGTTTACTAGATAAATAATTAGTTGTTGTGTTTATCAAAAATTTACATACTAAGATAACTTATCATCTTGAACTACAATGTGCACATACATTCAAGGAGATCATTGATAAAGGTTTGTTGATCGAATGGGTGCTCATCAATACAGGAGTTATCAAGATTAATTTAATGAATCAAAATCAAGGTACCAATTATGGAAATGACCAACATTAACATCCCATTCAAGTGCAAGCATTGCAATTAGCATAGGCCAATAACCAACAAACACTAAAGTAATTCAATCACAATAAGAATGTTATGGGAAATGGATTAAATGAATCCCATCATGTCCAAATAGTGAAAACATCATCTGCACCACCTTTTTAGTTTACTCCTACCAAAAAACCTCTCCAACTAGTGCCACAATCACAATAACTAAAACCTACACAACAAATACAATAGATATTACCATTAAAAAGCCCTCGTCCTAGGATAACCTTGCTTATACGTCATATCTTTAGTGACCTAGTAGAACCTATTGAGTTTTTATTTTAAAAGGTTGCTACCAATAATTTGTTTAGTTGGCATATGCCAAAGCATTATCTACAAGGCATTCCTTATCCTGATTGGTATCATGAAAATGAATTCTTTGATTGTCATCAAGTCAAAGGGCATAATATATGAAGAGATGTCTAAATTAATAATTTAATTGAGAGTATGTTGGATAATATGGAGATAAAATTGGATAATGGTGCTTCTAATTCCAATAAAACTCTTGGGATTTATCAAAACCCTTTCCCCTGACATAACAATAAATAGTAGTAGAACAATCGACAACAATAATGGATAGTGCAGTAACAAAATCAAAATTAATGGGTGAACCAATATAATCAAAAAATTTAGTAGTAGAACCCATAATGATATAACAATGGACAAAACTAAGGTCAAAATGGTAACAACCAACAAAACTACCATGCAATTTCACATGACTACAATAGGGTTGTATTGTAGGGGGTAGCATTAATATAATCTCCATTAATCCTAGACCAAGCACTAATCAGCCTAGACCATTGCTAAACAATAACATTAAAAAAATTACATGGATAATCCTTCTTTAACCTAGGAGTGCATATAAGGAAACTAGAAAACTAGGATGTTCCATTTTGGACCTTATATCGGCAACTTATTCTTGCCACGTGAGCACATGCAAGTGCACTGGTAACTAAGACATGTCTTCTCAGGTCCCATAACATTTCTAACATTGATTAGAAATAATGGCCTAGTATTTAATCTCAATTTTATAATCACCACTTGGAGGTTGAATATTACTATCCTAGGCCTACAACCATCTACCACTTTACCTATCATCCAACTAACCATTCAGCCTCAGAATAAACCATTCACTACTAACCAAGACAAAAACTTTGATATTATGGAATAATTACAAAAGATACCAGTACAAATTTCTATTTTATATTTTTTGTGAACATCAATAATCCATAAAAATATCTTGAATGATTTTTTGACTCAATCCACTATTTCTAGTGATATATACCTTGATAAATTTCAAGCTTTGGTTAGACACCTAGCTCTAGCCCAACAAGTCACATTCAACCAAAGTGATATGTCTTCCCTTGGCCCACTCCATAATAATCCATTATACATAGAAGTTTTTATAATATGGCATAAGGTGAAACATGTACTTATCAAAATGGATCCAACCTCAACATAGTGTCTCTTAAGTTCATCAAGATTCTTGGGTACACAATGGTAGATATCCAACCAAAAACAATAACCATCAAATCTTATGATAATCAAGAAAGATAATCATAAGGCACCATTAGTTTGCCAATTATCATTAGGCCTTTGAACTATGATACACTTTTCCATGTGTTTTATCTTTAGTTATCATACAATATGATCCTTGGCATGCCTTGTTATAGGAGATTCATGCAGTCATGTCAAAGTTGCACTAATGTATCAAGTTTTCCCATTCAGGGATGGAAGTGAATATTATAGGAGATTTACATCCATATGAATATGACAAGCATCTTGAAGCTAAATTTAAAATCTACAATATCAGTATGACATGAATCCAAGTTCTAAGTAGGATAAAGGAAAAGCTATACTTATTGGCCCCTCACTAGATAATTGCATAGATACTAATACCTTAAATTTCCTTTCACAAATGCCACCTCTTGAAGCTTCTAATCATTTCACCATTTGGATAATATACTGAGAGAGTATGTGGCCCATGATACATTTAATATTTTCAATATTCCTTAAAATCCTAAAACCTTTGGGTGACCTAAAGTCATCCCACATATGCATTGTCAATAAACAAAGATAAGGGACCTATCACATATGTACTAGCATCTTGCCTAGGACCTGACCCACTTGAACAGGATGAATAATGGTTATAAAATGAAAACCAAGTTGATTTTTATATAAATTCAAAGTATCCTATTGTTAATAGGATCATGGAGCATCAAAACTATAAAGAAAGAGTGCTCAAACTGAATCAACAAGGAACCATTGAGCCAATTTCCATGACTAAGTATGAAATACCTTATGGACTTGGATTTAAACTACCTAGGGGTGACCCCACATATCTTATTTAAACTTCATCACCAATGACTAGTGATGATGATGTCAATAGAAAAGTAGAGTCTGATTATAGCCTCACATTTCATAACCTAGATGAAACCAACCTATTTGATAACAATGCCATTTGTACCCTTACCTTGGCCATTCATCACAACCCTTTACCATTATATTATCCCTAATGAATATATTGGGACTAATAATAATCTAGTCTAATAATTGATGAGTTCAATAATGATGAGGAATTCTATGATTTCTTAGGCCTTAGATAAAATGTTATGTTGGGAGATCACAAATTAGGATTCTCAATCACATTGGATCCTGAAGCCTATATTGGAGAGAGAGTGAACACATTTAGCCAAAAAAAAATAAGTAAAACATTGATGTCCCAAACTAAAAACCTCTTTAAGGAACTTTTTGACTAGGGAAAAGGTAAAGATAAAGGCCAATTTAGTGTTTAAAACCTATTTCGGGTTCCATTAGATGGGGGTGTTCATTCTTCTTTGAATTTAGACTAGGAGACCACCAATGATGAACTTACTTTTGGATATGAGTTTATCTTTGAGAAACAATAAGTATTTAATCAAATTATTTAAAAAATTGTGACTATTTTTTGTTACATGTCCATATCTCCTATCAGGGGACTTAGATTCATCATGCCTAGGAGAAGTTAAAGAAAAAGTCTTAACAGAGGAACCTGACATAATTCAATAGCTCAAGTTGCTACTTATTATCCTAGAAAATGGTTTGACCCTTCTAGTCAAAGATACAATAAAGGTAATTATCAGGACTCCATTAGACCTAAATTGGATAAAATTAGGGGAATCCCTCATAGAGGAGGAATGTGACATCTTTAAAGCTCTATTGAGATAATTTGTAGATATCTTTACATGAGCCTATTCTGACATGCCAAGTCTAGACCCCACCTTAGTTTTGCACCACCTTATGGTTAATCCTGACACCAAAATGGTAAAAAAAAATTTACGTAAGATGCATCCTCACATTATTGTATTGGTAAATAAATAGTTATAAAAACTCTTAGAAGTAGGATGTATCTGATCTATTGACTACTCAGAATGGATCTATAATGTGGTACCTGTTAGTAAAAAGTTTGAAGGGATCAAAATTTGTACCAATTTTTTAGACATCAACAATCCTTGTCCTAAATATGATTTTCCCTTGCCTAATATCAACATGATCATTGATTCCATGGTTGGTTATGAGATTCGTTCACTCATGGATGGATTTTTAGGATACAACTAAATCATAATAACACTAAAAGACCAACATAAAACAACATTCACCACTCCTTTGGGAACATTTTGTTATCAAGTAATGTCATTTGGACTTAATAATGTTATAGATACATATCAAATGGCCATGATTATCATATTCCATGATATGATACATGATATTGTTGAAGACTATGTTGATGACATATTAAGAAAATCCAAAACTAGGACCGACCATCCAATAGTGCTACATAAGATATCTAAATGATTAAGGGAGTACAAAGTTAGAATCAATCCAAATAAATGTGTGTTTAGTGTAAATTTAGATAAATTACTTGGATTCATCTTGTCTCATATAGGTATTGAATTTGATCCAGCTAAAGACCATGCTATAACTGAGATGCCACCACCAACCAATTTAAAGCAACTCCATAGTTTACAGTGTAAGATACAGTCCATCTGATGCTTCATCTCTCTGTTAGTGGAAAAGTGCCATCCATTCACACACATTTTTAATAAGGGAGTTTCATTTCACTAGGATGATCACTACCAAATAAAGTTTCAACAACTCAAAGACTATCTTGTTAATCTGTCTATTCTATTACCTCTTTTATTGTACCTATCAACTACCGACCATGATTTGGTGGCACTCTTGGCTCAACATGATGACAATGTAAAATATAATGATGTTTACTACTTAAGTCTTACCTTGGTTACATATGAACATAACTATGCACCTATTAAAATAGCTTGTCTAGCCATGGTTTTCACAGCTCAGCAATTAAGCCATTACATGTTGAATAGTAAGACCATGGTAATTTCAAAAGTATATCTACTCAAGTATCTACTATCTAAAATATATTTTTAAGGTATAATGGATAAATTGATCATGCTTCTCAGTGAGTTTGACATAGAGTTTGCCAATCAGAAGAAAATCAAGGGACAAGTTCTTGTAGATCAACTTGTTGAAGCACCTCTCATAGACACACAACCACTCATGTTTCAATTTCATGATGAATCCATAATGACATTCATTGAAACACACCTTAAGGAGTATCCTTGGAATATATATTTTTATGGTTCATTTACTACACATGGATCAGGGGTAGGCCTATTGTTTATTACACCACATGGGGATCTAATCCCTAAATCATTCAAAATTAACTTTCCTTGTACAAACAACATGGTTGATTATGAAGCACTTTTTTTATGACTTTAAAAAGTAGTGAATTATAATATATCTCATCTACAAGTTTATGGTGATTCTTAGTTAATCATCAATCAGGTCATAGATCTTTTTTAGACCAAAGATGACAAGTTGGTTCCATATAAATCTATGGTTGACACTCTTAAGAAAAAAATTGCCAATATTTAATTTGAGCATATACCAAGGGTTAGTAATAAAAATGTAAATAATATGACTACTATTGGCTCTCTAATTTGAAAAATAAAGAAAGCTAGAGAGTATTAGTTCCTCACCGATAATTTGTTAGCACCAGCTCATGAAACATCAATCATTGCCATGATTTGTGATATTGTTGGTTCTAATTCTATCTGGTACTCAAACCTTCATATCTACCTTCATGACCAAGTTATGCCACCTAACCTATCTCAAAAATAAACCAAATCCTTCATTCCTCATTCTACTCATTATACTTTACTTGGATCCACCCTTTACCATCATAGTTTTGATGGAACTTTGCTTCATTATTTAACATCGACAGAGTATACACTAGTGTTAAGAGAAGTTAATGAAGGATTATGTGGAGCTCATTATAGTAGGTAAGTCCTATCCAAAAATATTTTGCATACTAGTTATTATTGGCCCACAATGGATGTAGATGCAACTCTAGATGTAAAAAAGTGTGATAAATGCCAATAGCATGATAATCTGATTCATGCCCTAGTAAAAATCTGAAATTGATGTTGACACCATTGACATTTTCTACATGAGGACTTAACCTAATTGGGAAGATCAACCCCACTTCATTTGATAGCCATAAACATATCCTTACCACTACTGAATATTTCACTAATTGGATTGGAGCTATACCCCTCGCATGATTGAAAAGCAAATTTACAAATTCATTTTCAACCATCTCATTTACTACTATAATATCCCCTCTAACATTATATCTAATAATGGAGGATCATTTAAGAATAAGGATGTTGACCAGCTATGTACTAAATATAACATCACACAACATTTTTCTATAACATATTACCTACAAGGTAATGGTCAAGCTGAGGCATCCAACAAAACCATTATGATTATCCTCAAAAATATTTTCAATAATGTTAATCATGATTGTCACTTACAGATATTCACTACCCTTTGGGCATACTATACCAATCATCGTACCCCCATAGGATCCACTCCATACTCACTTGTTTATGGTACTAAAGCCATCCTTCCCATTAAGGTCAAATTTCCTTCACTATGCATCTCTTTCAAGCATGTCCTAGATGATCATGACTATTGAGTAGCCCATCTACAAGAGCTAGACCTACTTGATGAGAAATGTATAGTTACACTTAACAATATTCAATCATATCAAAACTAAATCAAAGGCCACTATAATCAGCATGTTAAGTATAAAACATTTAAACTTAGCGATCTTGTTCTTAAAGAAAACCAAAATAATACCATGGCTAAGAAAAAACATAAAGAGAAATTCAAACCAAACTGTATAGGGCCTTTCATCATTACTATAGATTATGGATCAAGAGCATATAGGCTTACCACACTAGATGGTGATGAACTTCTAGAGCTGATGAATATTATTCATCTCAAGTGGTACTATGCTTGAGCACTAAGGCGTATTGTCTTTATGGAAAATTTCAATTATGTCATTTTATTACTATTATTATTTGTAAAAATACCATCCTTATTAATCCTATTTACCATATCCACTTTTTTCTTCCATTATATTAACTTGATGGGTTCTAAATACTATCTTATTTGACCCTAGTTTTTGCCATTCATTATGCAATTTCAGCATCACGGTGTCTGATCAGTTTCATTAGTTGGTGTAAGTACTTTAGATAGAGATTGTATATTGGGATAGTGTGATAAAAAATTTGATAGTTGAATCCTTAATTTTTTATTCCTTTCTCACCATTGATCTTTCTAATAATTATAACCACCTTTGGACAAATTAGAGCCATTGATCTATTCCATTATGTCTTGGTTATAACCACCTATGTGAAAACTAGGGGAAACATTAAGCCTTGATGTACCAATTTGCCACTTCTTATGTCGTACTATGCTTTTTTACCAACTATGCATATATTTTTTGAATTGACTACTACAATAGTAAAATTCCTCCACTATAAGGGTGGAACTAAAGTGACTTGAGGTCCTACTCTCAAACTATGTAGGTAGCACTAAATACTTGTTGAGGTCAACTTAGTCACCCTTTTCCTCATGCTCTCTCCATTTGATGAGAAACCTAAGCCATGCTCTCACCATTTTGTAAACAACCTAATTTTGAATGCTCTCACCATTTTGTGAGCTTAAACCATTTAGTGTCTCATCATTATTGATCGAGTTGAGATACTTCCAAAATTCTAGAAAGATTTGAAAATTTGCTAGGAAAGAACAAAAACATTGATCACTTCTTTTTCCTAAGGATTTTGGGAAGCCTTACTATGTTATAATAAAATCACTTGTCATTTAGTTTCCCCATCATGTTTCATCTTTTTCTCTCACACACTTACCATTTTTCAAGACAATTCCTATTATTTTATCACATCCATTATATTTATTTTCCTTAGTTATCACATTCTTCCCATTCCATGGGAGAACTAAATTTAGCTTGAAGTTTTTTATTAGATATTACATCCATAAAAATATGTAGGTAGCATCCAATTTCCTAGTGCATATAGAGATATCTCAGCCACCCCCTTCTTTTTCTTCTATTCCCTGCTTTTGTTCATTTGTTAAGTTGTCACCTATTTTATAGGGGAAATGTTGATAGGGTTTCTATTGCATTGTTTGTTTGTTTGTTTCTATTTATTTTATTTATTTGTCTGCTTGTTTTTTTCCATTTATCACTATTGCCTTGATTCAATTTATGTGTGTTTATTGGGTGATTCCTTGCCCACACTTACACTTTTATACATCCATATTCATATGTTTACATTTTCATCATGGTTTTTATCATTGGTGCATTGTTTTCTATTGAGTATTGGATTACGAGAGTCAGTCCTCATGCATATTTTGGCAAAGTCCTCAGGATGTTATATCATGATGCCTACCAACACATGGTATAAAAAACCTTAGATTTAATAAGTCTACTCATCAATGGTGGCATTTCTTCGACACTGAAATCCTAATTCAATCCCAATCATATCCCAAAAAGAGTAATTAACCACAAAATAATTTCAACATTTATTAGTTCAGATGAGCATCTCCCTACTAGTATGTTGTTTTAATTCATTATTACACTCTATGAGAAGTTATCATCATCCTTAGCCAATTTTATCATGTTTTCCATAATCAAGGTCCAATGATTATAACCACCTATAGAAAAATCATTACACACCATCCCAACTACATTTCTTAATGATTATAACCACCTTTAGGCAAATCATTGTGTTTTCACCACTTCAATTTTTCTATATATACATGAGAATGTTTTTATCTTCTTTGTCTATCCTAACTGGGGTAGCTCCATCTTCTTAATGATTATAACAACCTTTGGGTAAATCATTATTTTATCATACTATGTTGCCACTATCAAGGTATAATGCTTATAACCACCTTTGGAAAAAAAATTATACACCATCCTACTTACATTATTAGTGATTTTGACTAATTTTTCAATATCATTGTGTTTTCACCCCATCATCTTTCCTTTCTTTGGTCCCCTCATTTCACTTCTTTCTTTTTGAGGGACCATTTCTTGACTTGTGCCAATCATTACCTTGAGGGGGCATCATATAGTTAGTTTATCATCATTATAGTTGTAGGCATACATGACCTTTTTATTCTTTAAGAAGGCATTACTATTCTTATATCTTGTAATGCCTTTCCAAATAAGGGCAAATTGTAGACACATAAAATTGGCCACCGATTACCTCTAATCAAGATTTTGGCTAATTTCTGCCCAAAATGCATAATTTGGCCTAAAAATACTAAAACTTTCTAAATGATGTGAAACTAGCATATTCATGTGCTAATTTTGGCTAGGGTATCCTTAAATGGGGAAATGCAATTTATGGGCCAGCTAACTTTGATCAGACCATTCCGAGTCAAAATGCCAATTTTTCACCTTGATGCTCTAGATTGCTCTTTCCTATCAAAGTCTCTTGTAAAAGACATGTGCCTTTGTTATTTGTTGTTTTTATCATCCGAAATGGGATAATGGATCCAATGCATTGAACATCACCTTCCATTTCCAATCTAGTCAAATTTTGGACCAATAACAAGGCATTCTGATCAATTTGAGTAATTTGTGCACAAAGTGCTTAAACATGTTTAAGAGATAATTAATCCAAATCAAAGCCTAATCAAGAAATCCATGGAAAATTATTGAATACTTGTTTTTATAAATGAATATTGAATATCTATATCATTAGATGACTTCATTTCTTTGGAATATATCCCTAGGCCATAAATGCCACAAATAGCAGGATTCATGCCCTCCATGCCTCATCAATGCCTTCCATGCCTCTTAATTTTCCCTTCTTCCAATGTCATGATTAAGATAATTATAAAATTAATTCCAAAAATTGAATTAATCCTCAACCACACATCTCAATCTTAGGATGGATGGTTGAGGTTGATTCTAGACATTTGCAAAAATCTATAAATAGAGAGGCCATGAACATCATTTCTAAGCTATTTTGGTGCAAAATTATAATGTATAAATGATTCCAAAACCCATTACAACTAGTTTTACCATGCCAAATTGATTCCAATCCAAGCCAAGCTATAAACCAAAGGTGCCAAGGAGAGATGGAGGTAGAAAAGCTTCTATTACTAAGGACTTCATGAGCACAAGCCAAGCAAGCCACTATTATAAAATAATTTGGAGAATCCAAGGAATGTAAAGGAATTCTTGTGTTTTTATTCCTTACTTTTTAGTTTTGTTTGTCATTTTTTTGTTAACTAAGATCTCCCTAGTTCTAGGCCTAGAGATGTTATTCTATTAGTGAGTTTATTTCATTTTGTTTTCATTTTGGAACTAACACCATACTAACCATCCTCTCTTGAGTCAAATTCCTAGATCATGCATTTATTATCCATGTAAATGGATAAGATTTAAATTGGTAATTTGATAGATAGAAACATTGAGGGATGCAAAATCCATAATATATTAACTGTAGTAAATATTGTTTGGAGAAATTATGTTGAAAACTAGAGAATTGGGGTTCATCAAACAACAATTTGAATTGTATCTATATATAATATTTGAAACTAATTTTTATATTGGTAACCCAAATATGGAAATGGGTTGGAATCTGAATAGATTTCCACACATAATGCTAGAGTGCTCAGTGACTCTAAGTCGCACTATACAACTAAACTAAATCAATCACTACATATTGATTTATGGATTCAATTTCAAAATATTGGTATATCTTAGTACATGAAATAATGATAAAAATATCATGGAGTAGACCCATGCTCCTATCATGTCCATAAAAATATAGATTGTGTCATAAACCTACTATTACACTCCTACTATAACTATATAATTTAAAACTATATGTAAATGCTCATTGTAACTTAATACTTTGAAATTATGTGAAATTTATCCTTTAAATTATAATATGAGTGAATATACAATATCATATTCCCCCATAATATGTTCCAATAATTAGATTATTTCAACATTTCATAACTTTGAAATTGTGAGTGTGCTAATGATTATTTGTATTATTTTTGTGACTATAATACGTAGTATTTCTAAGATTTTTAATGTGTGATTTATAGTTATTAATGTATTTATATGTTAATTTACCACATTACTCTACCAATATTTAAACATTTGATGTGATATTTTGACATGATAGGTTACTGATTATCGATTTTGTAGAAATTTAATATTTGTCCTCTAAGTTTTCCCCCCTTCTGAGGTCAACTATGAGAGTATATAATCTATTGATGTGAAATATAGAATTATTTAGAAAAATTAAATATATTATGAATGTAAAACATCATGTATTATATTAAATATTATAATTATACTAGTCATAATATATTTTTAATGGTAGATTAATGAATAGTTAAATTTGATTATCGAGTAGAATTTCCGAAGGTAATGACTTGTATCTTCAAAGTAGAAAATTGACATATTTTAAAATATGGTATTGGTAGTTGATTAACATTATTATTTGGAATAATATGAGATTTTTGTCTAAGTACAATAGATGGCACATAGTTTTTATGGATATAATTATATATATATATATATATATATATATATATATATATATATATATATATATATCATTTTTGAAAGTTTGGAGTTATTTCTAGGATTAATCATGCATTTGACATAATGAGTGAGATAAGAAAAATGTAAAATAAAAAATAGATATTATATTTAAAATTAAATTTTTTATTTCATTTTCAATATTCATCAATTGATATTTATGCTCTAAGTATTCTAAGATGTTGAGTCAACAACTTGAATTATCATTACAATTTAAGGATTTGTGGACTATAATTGTATTGGATATGACTATTGATTTGTTATGTTAATAACTTATCATTTATATTTTTTTAATGATGTTTAATAGTAAATTTTTATAGGATTTTGAATTTTTTGGAGTTTTCATTGGTTTTAGGTTCTTTGTTTTATATAATTTGAATTTGACATTTTATCTTATTTGGGGTAGTATCATTCAATTCTTGCTAATAGTGTCTCATGTTCGATGTTATTGTCTACAATACTATCTATGTTACTATCCTATATTGGGAAATATTTTACATATTAATTTTTGTACTGATTTTGATTTTTTTTTCATATGTATACTAATTTTTTGGAGATTGGAAACAAATTAAACTTTGTATGTTTGACTACTTGTAGTGTAACTTACATTCACAAGATTTTTATGTTGGTAGACATATGAACACTTTATTATACTTGGATGTGGATGATGATAATTATAAAATATTAGAGGAGGTTGGTTTATCACATGTTGGTTGATTAGGCCAACTTCCATACAATATGTACTTGATTACTACTTTAGCTAAGTGACAAAATATTGATACTTGTAGTTTTTGGTTACCGATGAGTGAGATGATTATCACTTTGGAGAATGTGTGGCACATTTTATGTCTTCTCATTATTAAAGAGAGACTAATAATGGTGTATTTTATCATTTATTATATACATGGTGAGAATTTAGGCATATGATAAGTAGACCTAAAGGTGCCTGTAGATACCAAAAATATACATACCTATGTTTTTGAATGTCAAAAATCCACCTAGACCTACCTAGGACCCCCTTGGGACCAATCTACACCAACCATGCCTAACCAAACCCATCCAAATTTAGTTTCACCAAACTAACTCAACTTGGCCTTCAAGAACCTTTTCCTATAAAACCTATTCATTAATGGTTAGGGTGACTGTAGACAGTCAACCCTAGGGACACCTGACCATCGATGGTTAAGACCCACCTCTTAATCAGAAACATGCAAGTTTCACTAACATATTCTAAATATAACTCATCTAAATCTTATTGTGAGACTTTTCATGGACATATTATATTTAGATGGCCTATTTTCACCTTCACTTCCACCTCTTTCTTGCGCTTATAAGAGAGAGAGGCCTAGGAGGTCAAATCCATCCATAATAATTATCAAGAGCTCAAGGATTTAAGAATTTTATTTTATAGGTCAATTAGTGTCATTAGCATTATCAAGAATCATCAATAATCTCATTGAGAGCCAACTTTATATTACCTCTCAACCAAGTTCTCGAGTACCATTACTCTATCAAAATCAAGCTAGATTCTACCAATAGGCTAACTACTTCAACCACTCACCCAACTAACTTATGTGATTTATTATCTATAGGTCTTCCTCCCAAGAAAAAGGGGAGTTATTCATAGTATTCTAATTCAATGTGCATAAAAAAAAAGGTATTCCTTCCACAACTCATATTTTCAATTTTACTACCTTCTTTTAGATAATATCAAAATTTGAGTGAAACATTCTTGCATGCCTGATGGGACATAGAGTCTCTACTCGTATTTTATTTGAATTTGTATGCTCTTCTCTCTATATATGCTCATAATTGAAACTAAAATATTTTTTGGGCCTAAAATCAACTACATCCATTTCTTACTTTTAAAATTAGTTCACTTTGAATTAAAGCACAATAATCTTATAATAGTGTCACTTTTGTTACACACACTATCCAAACCACTTTCATCAATCAAACATCAAAATAATTTGAGATAAGGCCTAATTATTATTTCATCACCTAGAAGTCACCTTACCCTTTCTTGGTAATCCTACTTGGAGGTCATTACCAAGGGGATAACCAACATAGCTTTCTAGTTGAGTATAAACTTTGGATATCAATATATATTGGCTAAGCACCTGACACCCTTATCACTATGAGATCATGAAGTGAGGGGGTAGACCCCAATACCAAGCCACATATTTATTCTAATATATATTCCATTGATCACTTAAACAACCTAAAACCAACCATAGACTACTTTTATATTACTTGATCTACAAGCCAACTTCTATCACACATTTTCATAAACCAAGGCATAAGCCAAAAGCAAGAATAAAACTAACCTCTACGCTAACCATAATTTATATTGTGTGTCTTTGTTTCATTAATCAATTTTATTGTATTATTCCTATTTGAGTGGTGAGTTTATTATTATTTTTTCTCCCCCTTTCTTGTATGGTTCTCACTCACCAGTAGCAAAGAGACCTAGTAGAGTAGAACCCATCAATCAAACCAACCTATTATACCTCTTCATCTATGGATAACATCTCTGACGTAGAAGACTCTCCTCATCCTTTTGGAAAACCTACTTTTCCTTTGGTATTTTACTAATGAGACATGGACTTTAACACTTTTTTGGAAAACAACCCAGTTGCCCTTAAATACTACCCTATCACCTCCCCTCAGAATGCCCTGATTTCAACTCCATCTCAGGATCCTCTTTATGTCATGTCATCTCACCTTATGTTAGGTGTTCCTATTTCCATGATCATTACCCAACCTTAAACCACCTCGGTATCTTTGTATACTAACCCATTTGATGCCATAATTGAAAACCAACCTATCTAGCCAGCCACTACCCTTACACCTTTCACCCCTACCAATGACTCCTCCACCTTAAGAACAACCCATACTTTAACCCATCATAGTCCAATTATTTTTATAGCACCTACCATCAACAATACCAAACTTACCACTATCAACCCCAACCCATTGGTCAATACCCCTTTACCAAGCTTAGGGTTACCTATCCCTTATACTTTACCACCTATTAGCATTAAGGTCACTACCTCTCCTCTTGTTACCAACCTAGATACCATTCATGCCAATTCCATAAGAATCCCTCAACAAATACCTATTGCACCTAATCTAGGAGACATCCCTAGCCGAAAAGGGTATGTACCCACTACTCTACCACCATCATCCACCTATCCTTACATGTCACCTACCCAACCTCTAACATCCACATTATAAAATGTGATAGCCTTTCAACTACCAAATAATTACCAATATATTACCCAATCTAAACCATAGTTTCAACCTTACAATCATTTTGGTGAACCACCCCAAAGTGACCTAATGGAAATGCTCATAGACAAGATAACAAACCTTGAGTCATCCATTTTAGGGGATCATAACATCCTATCTTATGATCATATTTTTAGTGAACCTACTCATCCCTTTATCCTCATCAGACCTTACCCTCCTCAGTGGGAGCTTCCAAAATTCACTAAATTTTAAAGGAGGACCCCCAACAACACCCCAGGGATTTCAAACATGTATGTTGCATGACTGATTATGATGATGACCTTCTCCTTTAAACCTTCCCCATGTCTTTATACAGCCCATCACCTAACTATTATAGTTCCATTACCAAACATTTAATCTTCTCCATCACCCAACTAATGCAAGTCTTATTAGATCACTTTTCTATTAAAATTTCCAAGAAGGTCTCTATTATTGATCTTTATTTTATTAGGCAATTCAATGATGATACATTGCTAATTTTATTACCCATTGAAGAAGCTTAATTAATCATCTTTCATTTTCCTTACCTCAACCTGAGCTTATGGAAATTCTTGCTTGAGTTTGTGACAATCATATATCTTATACACTACATGTTCAAAGCTTTAAAACTTTTGATGAAGCTTTTACTATGGCATGTAAGCTAGAGAATTGAGCCATAGATGAGGGTAGATTGAAGTTATGGAATAATAACTCTACCATCAAGACCAAGGAAACCTCCTCCTCCAAACTAGGTAGCCAAACAAATACCAAAACCAAGGGTAAGGGAAATGCAAATGTAGTTGTCCTTAAAACTGCCCCTCCACCCAATGTTAATTAGTAATTCTCTTGCATTACCTATAACCAAAACGCAAGGAACCCAAATTGAAGAAACCAAAAAGTATTCACTCCACTTGGATAATCTTGTGCCTCAATCTTGGAGAAACTTCTAAAAGCTAACCTTATAAAACTTTTACCCATAAAACCACCCCGTTAGTTTAATTCTTCTCATACAACACCTACTTGGTATAATGAGAATGACCTATATGTTTCTCATCAAGTAATTAGATAGGACATCAGTTGATGTAACACCTTCAAGAACATTGTCTAAAGCCTCATTGATAAGGGAGAACTCATATTATATAACTATTAGCATAAAATTGTGCACCCTAGGATCATTATTTCATTTCCTAAAATTTGATACAACATGGATTCATCTCTCAATATTATGGGAGCTTGTGGGAGAGATGAATATCTAGTATTATGAGGGCTACCTCCCTAGATTTTCCTTATACTTATTCCAAACTACTATAAAAACTTGATAGTGAAAATAGTTTAAGAAAATAAAATAAGAGGTGATACACCAATGTAAATTTTTCCTCACACTTGACTAAAAATACTACTTGAAGATGAACAATGTGTTATTTACACAAGACTCATAACTTTAAAGTTGTCATTGCATCAATGTTTCACAAACTATATTCAATAAGGTGAATGATTATTATGAAGGAAATGAATGAAACCAAAAGAATAAATTCAAGGATCACTTATAATATTTATACACTTAGAAGGAAAACTATTAAGGACATAAAAAACCCATCTATATACAACTTTGTAGACCATCAAGAGTACAAAGCTAGTAAAGATCTCACTAAACTAGACCAACATGATTCAAGTCATGACACAATATTGGAATGTATGAGTGTTATCAAAACTTGTATTATTTCTTCAAGATTTTTTCATGTACAAATTTTTCTAGAGTTTCCACATCAACAAATGGAGGCTACTCAAACAAGCTAAAATAATGCATATTTATAGCCAAAAAAGAGAGAATAAGTGAGAGGAAGTCCAAGGGTCACTTGCACATGTATCCATATAAAAATGGGAGTTAAATTTGCATTTTAAATATGGGTGAGGTGATCCATTCCAATTTATGAGGTACACTTATCCAAACAAGTCACAAAGAAAGTGAAAATGGCACCAAAACTACCAATTTTGCATAAAAAACTACACACTTGAGTAGCATTCCAAAAATACTCTTTTATTTTAAATTATTGAATTATGATTGTTTTTAAGGATAGGGAAAGTTACCAAAAACATCATTATTTCATTGGTATAGTCTCTGATCACTCATACTACTGTGGGCATGCACAATCATCTTAGATAGTTTTGAAAGTGCTCATTCCATGCACCCTTACCACTTGGCACTCTAAGCATTCCAAACCTGAAAACCAATTCATAAAAGATGTGGTTTGACACCTATTAGTTCCTTATAGATGATCATTTGTAATAAAAAACCTTTAAAAATCCCTCTTTACCACTTTTCATCACTTTACCTCAAAGTTCACTACTTGGCTTACTAGAGTGGCCAAAAGTGAAAGAATTTTTAGGATAATTAGATTAATTTTCATGAGTTTAAATTAATATTTTTAGTTATATAAAGTTTATATCTTACTCTCAAGCATGTAGGTGAGTGTGGAGTGTCCTAAAGAATGTAGAGAAGATTTAGGTCCTCCTCCTCCCTCCTTCAGATTATAATAAGTAAAATTACATTGATTCTCTCTTTAAGCTACTTCAAATAAATGGAAACCTAATCAATTTGAAACCTCTACCTTTAATGCCCTCTCTCTCTTATTGTATAGATACGGTATGATCTCCAAAAGGTCAAATTATGGCATCATCACCCAATTCACTATTTAAATTCTCAAGAATTCTAATTTAATAATTTGGTAATGTTTTCAATCTCTATACAAGGCATAGGACTTTTATACAAGTGAAATTTGACATTCCCAGTTTGAAACCTGGAGATATCACTGATATCATTTAGTGATTTTTTGCCATTTTAGGAGGTCTTGAAACCAATGCTCTACTCCATATTTTATCTTTAAATTTCACATAGTTGTTCTTTGAGGATAGGGATATATAACCTAATTAATATAAGTGGTTAAGGAATATTTTATCATAACATATATTAACTAAAACAACCTTCAGGATCTCTATTTTTTGCATTTGGGGATTGATAGCCCAAAAGTTAAAATGGTTTCTTTTAGAGTGATCTTTGCTTGGATAACATCATGTATCTATATGATATTAAAACCATGACTCTTGGGATGATAATACATTTCATGTACCTCACCATGTTTTTCTACCTTTCTCACCTCCATACACCTCCTAAGAAATAAGCACAAGCTTGATTGAAGTTGACATGTCAATGAAACCTGCTATTGTGAGCAACTAGACATTGAAATGGTACTAGTTGAGATTTTAGCTAGATATAAACATGTAAATAATGCTTATGAATGAAAATAAAACATTTCGTTATCATCACAAATATATTTGAACTCTTTGGAATACATAATTTGCATTCAACCTTGGAACTCTCATGGAACTAGCACCTTTCTTTGCCAATCCTTAAAATAAAAAGAGGTGAAGTGTTATATATTTAAAAAATAATTAATAGGGCATTATTACAGCCTAATTAAACCTTATCAAGCTCACTTATCTCCAAGGATCACTGAAAAATTAAAAAAAAAATGCACAATTCTACCCCTCTTAGATGCAATTCTTAAAAAATTTGCTTGGATTGTTAGCAATTGTTCATAAAAGAAGAGGAAACAAAACAAAAAATTCTATTATTAAAATTAAGTAAATTCATATTAAAATCCACTTGTATAATTACTCATTCCAAATCTACTTGTACCTTCTATACCAAGTGTTTCAATTTGAGCCTTTTTTGTGTGCCAAGAGGAGAGAATGGGAAAATGAGTTACATAAGCAGATTTTTGAACTATCCTTAAATTATAAGGATTGACAGGGATGTGGGGAGATGAAGAGACTACTACCCATGTTTTTAGCTAGAGATCATATGGTGGTGGCCTTAGAAGCACCCAAAAGGGCCTAAATCCAAGGAGAAACTACCCTTTATAACTAAATATTGGCATGAAAAAACTTTCCAATTACTTATTATGACATTATCCACATTTATCCTCTACTTGGAGCTGACCTTATGCCACCTTCCATCTGTACAAGCCCTTGAATTTAGCTCAAAGTGGGCCCACAAGCTCTTTTGGCACATTGAGAGTGAGATATGAAAATAAATTGAATAAAATGAAATTAAAACATGTTATAAACCAAAATAGGAATCAATTCATATATTTACACTCTTTGACAAATTTTGACTCTATTTGACTAGAGTTGACTTTCTTTGACTTGACTAGTTCTAGGCCTAGAGTTTGGACAAAGGGTAGACTATGAATAAGTAGATGTTTTATACTACAAATACACCACTATAGGATATTAATTAACCTATAAAAATTTAAAAAAATGTATGGTTAGACCAATTTTTACTAAGGTTCAAAATTTATCAACATTTTTGGTAACTCTTAGGGTAAACATACATGACTATGCTTTAAGACTAGTAGCCTTATCCAATTAAGGGCCAATGGAGTCAATGTGATCCTAAAGATGAATACAAGGATATGAAAAAATATAAACATAAATTAAACACTCCACACAACACAAAAATACTAAGAAAAACAACACAAGACAAGAGAAGACAAAGGGGGAAGAGAACCTTAGTAAAAATTCTTGATGTGTATCCAATTGAATGGGATATGAAGCTCTTCTCATCCAAATTTAAAAGTTGGAAAGCATTATGTGGCTTGAATTGAGTGATAACATATGGGCCACTCCATAACACATCAAACTTTGTGTGTTTTCTAGGTTTGGCCCTCTCCTCATTCCATTTTAGGATAATGTCCTCTTCCTTGAAACTTCTTAGCTTGGATCTCTTATCAAAGCACTTCTTTTTTCTCTCTTGATGAGTGGTCATAGTTTGCATAGCTTGATTCCTTATCTCCTCAAACTCCATCAACTCACACAACCCAAATTCCATGCTCTCATTTTCCATCAATTGTAGCTGATAGGTGAGGTCTAAGGATAGTAACTCAAGTGAGATAGGAAGCCTAGTTTCCCTTCCATACATATGTGTGTATGGTGAGTTACCAATTACTTTCTTTGGGGTGATCCTATTATCCCAAAGGGTTGTCTTTAACTTTTAATGCTAGGTCCTTCAATTCTCCTCCATTTTTATCTTTATTATCTTGATTATATTATTATTGGTGGACTCAACTAGTCCATTACCTTGTGGATAATAGTTGGAAGAGGTGTTAAGGTATATGCCATGCTTTAAAGCACATTCACTAGTCTTTGCTTCTAGGAAATCTAATGCATTATCTAAAATAATTATGGAAGGAGCTCTAAATTTTTTTACTATACCTTCATATAAGTCAAGTGATGCACTTTCATTTACCTCCTTAAGAGCTATAGCCTCTGCCCACCTTGTAAAGTAATCAGTGGTAGTCAACACCCACTTATGACCAATAGTAGAAAGAGGGTTGATTAGGCTTATGAAATCCCAACCCCATTGCATAAAATGTTGATCAAATTGAGTGGGATGAAGATGAATGGTAGTAAGGTTTTATTTACCATAAAAGATGGCACACTTTTGAAATTTTCTTACCCAATTGTGAGTGTCCTTGAACAAACTAAGCTAAAACTATCCAACCCTCATTATCTTGGCAATAGTGGTTTTAGGAGAAAAGTGACCACCAGTTGGTCCATCATGGAACTCAAATAGTAAATTTTCAATATTATTATAATTAATAAAACTCAAGAGAACACTTAAAATATCCTTATTCAAGATCAAACCATCAATAAGTACATATGGAATAGATTACAATCTATAATACATTATTCTAGTTCTATCAAGACCTTGTAGACACTTACTAGTTATGAAAAAGTGAATCATGTCTTGTATCCAACTTCTCATGGATGATGTTTTAGCTATATGAAGATCATAATATAATTCTAAGATAAATTTTTTTTACTCCTTCAAATCTGAAGCAAGGTGTTCACATAGCCCTTTACCTCTCACTAGTTTAGTTATCTTGATATCAACATCATATTCCATCACTTTGGTGATCCAATCTACCCTTTTATCATTAAAGTCCTTGCTAAAAAGAAATTAATTTACACTAGAATGAGGCAAAAATATGTGAATCTTGTTATTTGATATCATGTGTCTAAATTTCTTCAGACTTATAATAACTAAAAGTACTTGTTTCTCAACATATGTATACTTCACCTCATACCCTTCCAAACCTTGGCTAAAGAAAGCAATAGGCCACTCAAAATTATCATCATTGGATTGAGTAAGCTTGGAAAAATTAAAATTATCATTTCTAAAAGTGTTCAAATTTAAATATTTAGATAAGTTTGGGCTTTCAAGAGTAGGATCTTGGGCAATAGCTTGTTTGACTTCTTCAAAACTTTCCTTTCTTCTTCTCATCCAATTGAATGTTTCATCCTTCCTTAACATAGATGTTAGAGGTTTGACCAAAATATAATAGTTAGGAATGAACATATTAATTAAATTTATCTTACCAAATAATATTTGTAAACCCTTCTTATGTTTAGGTAAAGATAATTCTAAGATGGAATTTATTCTTTCTTGATCAGTGCATAAGCCCTTTTTGGAGATAATATGTTCTAGTAGTTTGCCTTCATGGATAGAAAACACACACTTATTTTTTTTTTATAGGCATTCCATATTATTTACACCTCTCAAATACTTGCCTTAAGTACCTCAAATAATCCTTTTATTCCTTAGAAAATCCTATCACATCATCAAGATATACTAATATAATATCATCGACTATTCCTTGAACAGCCATATCTATAACACATTAGAAAGTAGCCCTTATATTTTACAACCCAAATGGAATTTTTATATAGGAATAGGTACCCCATTTAGTGGTGATTTCTCTCTTGTATTGGTCACTTTCCTTCACTAAGATCTAATTATAACCAAAATACCCATATAAAAGAGAAAACCTCTCACTACCAGCCATAACTTGTAAGATTTTCCCCATAGATGGAAGGGGATAATGATCTTTAAAAGACACCCTATTCAAGTCCCTAAAATACACACATAAGCTGATCTCCCCATTAATTTTTCTAAGAGGGAGTAAATTCACAAACCAAGAGGAATGTTTGATAGGGAAGATGATTCTAGACTCAATTAGCTTGGTAAGCTCTTTTTTCATAAGGGGCTCAATTTTGGGATTGATTGGTATTTGTATTTGCTTTATGAATTTTTTATTCTCATCTAGATCTATGGTGTGTTAAGCTAGGATATGATTGAAACTCTTCAATTCACTATACTCCCATAAAAAAATTTCACTAAACACTTTACATAATTCAATGAAATGATGCTTCTCTTGATTATTGCATACCTTCCCAAGTGCAAGTAGTTTGTATTTGAATATATCAACCCTTTCATAGTTATATTTCTTAGTAAACATACCTACCTTTTCCTTTTTGATCTGATAATCATCATTAAAAACCCTTTCAAGAGTCACTAGGCCTTTGGGAATCTTATTGGACTTTAATTGGACAATCTACCCTGCATATTGCTATTGTAGCTTAGACATATTTTTCATATAAAAAATAGATTATTATTGTAGGAAAAGGTATATTTGTTGGTAAATTTCAAATACCTTCCAATTGGTGACATTATCTAGTATTGAAGGTCTCACAATCACCTTTAGCTGAAGTTGATTCTTATCTTATTTTATTCTTTGATGAATTCACCTTTAGAATGATTGTTTTCTTGTCTTGGAATAGATGTAATTTTAAAATCCATAAAGTTTTTAAAAAGATACCAAACTCTATGGTATATCACTTAAGGAAGGAGTTCTTATTCAAATTCTACCTTATAGCTTGATTCACAACAAGTTCACTATCTCCATACACTTGAATCTCTCTAATTCCTCTTTTTATAACCCATTAAAGGCCATGGATAAGGGCCTCATACTATGATAGATTAAAAGTGCATGATAACTGAAATATAAAAGTTAAGTGATACCTTTCCTTGAAAGGTGAGACCAACATAGCTCCACCACCTGCCCCAATCTTTCTTCCAAACCCATCAAAGAATAACTAGCATAAGCCATTCACATCCTCATGTGAATTCATCAAATATGGAATGATATAATAATTCTCATGAATATAATAGAATATAATAACATATTCCTTAATGAACTTGTTTGGATCATGTTCATAGTGCTCATCTCCCCATTCATCTAGGAATAAATTTGAAACTCTCTCAAGAGAAGATAATGGAGATTGGTCAATGTGAATCTCCTCCTCATCAATGATGGCATAATTAACATTTAAAACATTGGGTGAGTATGGTTAAAGGTGATATTTGTGAATATGCTCTAAATCAATCTTCACTTTTGTTCCATATTTCATCCTAAACACCATGTAAGACCAATTAGCTACCAAGTATCCCCAAATCTTGGATGTGAAATCCCTTGACAAGAAAAGAGAAAAATAGGGAGATAAATCTACCACCACTACATCATGAGGAATTTTAAAATTATGAAAATCATTAATTATCAAATTTAAACCTTTGAATACACCCAAGGTCTTGGCTGGTGATCCATCTAATTACAAAACTCCTTTTGTCATATGCTCATACTTGAGGCCTAACTTATTCCCTATACATTTGGGCATAAATAATATACTTTATCAAATATATATTATTAAATTGTGGACAAATAAATCATAAATAATTAGAGACAAATATAAATGGGAAGTTTTCTCATATTTCTTTACTTGTAAATTTATAGCTTGAGTTCTATTGACTAAAACCACACTATCATTTCTAGGTGAACCAACTTGTTTACCCAAACCATGTAATTCATTTTGTAATATATATTTATACCATGGTATTTTCAAATAATACCACAATGATATGTTCATATGTATATTTTTAATTTGATCCACAACATGGATATAAGGATTACTTAATTTAGGAAGCTCTTTAGGATCACCAACACTTTGTGATGTAGTTTGTGAAGGTGGAGGCATATGAGTTGTCTTCATGATTTGGAATCTCTAATTTTATTGAGATTTAGGAGATTAATTAGACCCAATTATAATATATGATGATGAAGTATTTAAAATATTTCCTTGACTGGTACCTTGAGTCTCCTCAATAGCCCTCCTTTTGGACCTAGAGTTGGAAGCAACACTAGTATTCTGATTGTTTGCATTTCCCACATAGTTAATAGTTAAAAATTCACCCTCCAAAGGATTTATGAGGGTATAATAAGTATTATTTTTTACATTTCAAATCCTACCTTGCATTGATACTTCAAAACTTGGTTAGAGCTTGAAAATATTGGTTACCTTGCATTGCCATGCTTTGATTTTGTATTTCACTTGGATAAGTCACTTGCTCTTAAGCATGTTCAAAGGATGGATAATTAGGTTGATCTTGAAAAAAATTATTTTGAGTAGGAACAAGGGATTTAGAGGTTGAGGGATAATTTGGATTTTATCTTTGATAGTTCTTAACATGAGTGATTTGACCTTGTCATTATGTACTATTTTGTTAAGGAGGCCTATTAGTTTGTTCAAATTGATTGTATGTTTGATATGGCCTTTAAAATTGAGATTTTTACCTTTTGAGGGAAACTAAATAATTTTTAAAAATTTTAATAAATATCTTCACTTCATGTATTTCATTTGAAGGAGTAATGTCAAGCAATTATTGATTAGGCAAAGGGGCTAAAGTAGGCAATGTACCTTGACTAGGAGGATACAAATCAGGGAATAGTGGTATTGGAGGTCAAGGGGCTATTTGTCCTACTTGAAAAAGGCAATTCTCAAAAATTATGGATATCTAATAAGTATTAGGAAGTTTGTTCCCACCCATGGATTGAATCATCATGAAAATATCACTATTCAATGCATTCAAGTAGTATAGAAATGTATTGTTTGGGGCGGGTCTCACAAGAGCTAGGATTCTATCCAAAGTTTTTTGGAATATAGAATTAAAGTTATCCATAAATTCATGAGGTTCCATTTTAATGTTGTTAAATTTCTCATCTAGAGACAATTTTTCACTTTTCTCTCCAATCCTACTAGTCAAAAGGTCTCCTAATTCATCCCATGAGCCAATGGAGTTCACTAGTAAGGTCCCATACCAATCGAACTCTTTTCCCTTGAAAGACAATACCAAAAACCTAATGGATACATTTTATTTGGTGATGTTATGAATGTTAAAAAAGTTTTATATGTTTCTAATATGCTAAATAGTGATAATAAGACCATCACCACTAAAATATGGGAGACTTTTAAGGGCTACAACTGGAATTTGATCATATTGGGCAAGTTTTAAGGGAGATGCCCTAGTGTAAGGCACAAAGGGTTTCCTTCTAGCCATCTTAGAATTATAAATATGAATATTTGGAAATGAATGCAACACAAAATTATAATATTTATACACTAACTATCTTTTATAAGGATGAGTAGTAACAAACTTGAACCTTTTGATGGAGTATGGGGGTAGTTGCACAAACTCAAAAGGTACTCCTTTATTAGAAAATCTTGTAGTCACATTTGGTATGAAAGTTTTATATTGATAATCAAAAAAATACTTGGAATATTCAATGGATTCACTAGGTGTTGAATGTGGATGTTGATTATATCTTCAACTATGCCAAGACTAACACCAATCTTGAACAATCTTCTAGGACTTCTAGGTCCCACTAGGCATGAAAAAATTGTTAGCATCAAATTATACACACTAGTATCATTATTTAATCTAATAAAATTTGATGCAAAATGGATTAAAATCTCAATATTGTGGTATCTTGTGGGAGAGATGAATCTCTAGTATTATGAGGGCTAGCTCCCTAGATTTTCCTTGTACTTCTTCCAAACTACTCTAACAACTTGATATTGAAGAGAGTTTAAGGAAAAAACTAAAAAAAACTAAGAGGTGATACAAAAATGTAAATTTTTCCTCACAATTTACTAAAAATACTACTTGAAGATGAATAATGTCTTATTTACACAAGACTCACAACTTTAAAGCTATCATTGCATCAATGTTTCATAAACTAGATTCAAGAAGGTGAATAATTCTTATGAAGGAAATGAATGACACTAAATTAATAAATTCAAGGATAAATTATATAATTTATAAACTCGGAAGGAATACTATTAAAGATCTACAAAAACCATCTATCTGAAACTTGGTAGACCATCAAGAGTGCAAAGCTAGCAAAGACAACTTCACTAAATTAGACCAACATGATTAAAGTCATGACAAAATATTACAATGTATGAGAGGAATAAAAACTTTTATTATTTATTCAAGAGTTTTTCCTATATAAATATGGCTATATTTTACCTATAAACCAATGGAGGATGCATAAACAATCCAAAATAATGCATATTTATAGCCCAAAGAGAGAAAACAAGTAAGAGGAAGTCCAAGGATCACTTGGACATGTGTCCATTTAAAAATGGGAGTTAAATTTTAATTTTAAATATGGATGACGTGATCCATGCCAATTTATTAGGTACACTTGTCCAAAAAAGTCACAAATAAAGTGAAAAGTGGCACAAAACTAGCTATTTTGCACAAAAAATTGCCTACTTGAGTAGCCTTCCAAAAATACTCTTTTCCCTACAAATATTGAATTTAAATGGATTTCAAGGATAGGGGGAGTTACTAACAACATCATCCTTGAATTGGTCTGGTGTCTGATCAATCCTACTACTATGGGCATGCACAATCATCTAACATAGTTTCAAAAGTACTCATTCTATGCACCCTTACCACTTGTCACTCCAAACCTTCCAAACCTAAAAAATAGTTCATAAAACAAGTAGAATGAAACTTTTCAAGGCTTTATAGATCATCAGTTGCAGGGAAAAACCTTATAAATCCCTTTTTACTACTTTTCATCGGTTTACCTCATAGTTCACTACTTAGCTTACTAGAGTGGCCAAAAGTGAAAGAAATTTTAGGAAACTTAGAATAATTTTCATGAGTTTAAATGAATTTTCTGAGTTATATAAATTGTATATATCCCTCTCAAAACTTATTTTATCTTTTAACTCTCTCTATAATTCACACACAATCAAAAATAGTGGAAATAATGATTTTTCTCCCCTATTATATATGTATTTGTAAAATTAATTTACATTTATATAATCCTAGGAATTTCCTCTACAACTTTAATATTATTCATCTTGTCAAATTTTTTCATTTGAGTGCACTTTTTTCCTGATTTCTACCATCAAGTTTGCCTAAGGGTTTTAGGAGGGTTTAAGAGGTTTTTTGGTCTTAAAGATTGTTCATAAAGTTGTGACCTTGAACACTCATTAGAATTGAATTTTTGTCACCTAAATTACCTCCTTAAAATTTCCTAAAATCATCACATCGTATGCAAATTTTTAAAGAAGCTACAAGCACAAGAAAGTGGCCTTTGAATGTTGCATTCCATGAGAATTCTAGCACATCTGGGCTTCAAATAGGCCTTACCTAGTGTTTCTATGACAAAAAAAGAACTTAAACCTTTTAAATTTACCCACTAACATGTCCAATCACTTTGTAAGGATTTCCAAAGGACCAAATTGGAAGTTGCCTTTCTTTTGGGAGAGCGGTTATGCCTTGCCAAACAACCTGTTTGCTCCTTGTGCACCGATAAATGAAATTTTTATTATTAAATGGACTCCTATAGTTTTATTTCATATTTTTTAACCCTAAAAACAACAAAAAAAATATTATAAGTCCCTGGGAGGTGTGGATTTTGAGTTGACACTTTGTTTAGGGTTGGGAAAGTATGTTTTCCCACTAGATCTTCATACAAATCTCCTTGTGTGGACTAAACCATTGATTTATAGACCTTATAGTTTTGTTTTTTATGTTACCCTAGATTTATTTGAGATGTATACATCACCTCTTGTGGTAAAACTTAGTGCAATCCTCTTATTAGAAAGATTTCCCAAAACTGGTATTTTTCCTACATGCATAGACTGAGGTAGGTATGAGACAAAATAGTGATTATTATGACTATTCCTCCATGAAAAGTGAATATTTTATGAGATATAGTAGTTAATTATGATCATTTTTACCAAATTTTTTTACTATATTCCAAGTCTAGGTATCCAAACCAAATTTATCTTCCTAAGAAAGGTCATAAAAACCCTATTTTTTCATGTTTTTATCCATACTGACCTATAAATTATATTTTCATGAAAATTTCCATGTTTATTACTATTCTAATGTTATCCTCATGTATAGATAAATATTTTTTATCTTTTAAAACATCTATAATTTTTTTTTCAAATGAAAACCCCTTTTAGCCCTTTGAAATAAGGCCTTATCATACTAATTGTATAGACTAAGATAGACTTATTTACAAAGGTGTTTGGGAATTGAAATAGTGTTTTAGGTATGGTAAAAATAATTTTAAATTTTTTTAAGAATATCCAATTTATTTAATACTCTCCACCTCTCCTCTCACTCTTGGAATTAGACCTTTGCCAACTTTTACCTTTTCCCTACCTACTAGGACTGAGACAGGACTTGTAAGCTTGTAAGATGATTTTGATAGTCATAAAAATGGACTTAGAGATGTAATTTGGACCAATTTTATAATATAAAAATATCAATTCCCTTGGATCAAGTCTCCCATCTCTATGCATATTCTCACATATTGATTGCATTCCTCCTCTATCATCACTGACGTGACTTTGACTAAATATAGTCTAGGAATAGGGGATTTATTTTAGATTTAGAGAGTATCCATCATGTTTTAAATGTGTTAAAACTTATACTTGGTAAAACCTTATGGAAAAATTCAAACTCTTTCAAAAAATATCCCTTTTCTCCTTCTAGGGACTCTCCATTTGATCATTGTCTATATTGGTTGTAGGTGACTATCATAGTCAAGCCTATAGGTGATTGTGGAGTGTCCTAAGGCATGTAGGGAAGATTTAAGTCATCATCCTCACTCATTAATCTTATATGAAGTAAAATTACCTTGATTATCTCTTGGATCCACTTCAAACAAATGGAAACCCAATCAATTTGAAACTTCTATGTTCACTACCCTCTCTCTCTTGTTGTACAGACAAGGTATGACCTCCAAAAGGTCAATTTATGCCATCATCACCAAATTCACTACATAAATGATTATTAATTCTCAATTAATAATTTGGGAATGTTTACCATCTCTATACAATGCATAGGACATTTATACATAGTGAAAGTTGACATTCCCAATTTGAAACCTATAGATATCACTGATGTAATTTAGTGATTTTTTGTTGTTTTATGTCTTGAAACCAATGCTAAACTCCATATTTTGTCTTAAAATTTGGAATATTTATTCTTGGAGGAGAGGGATACAAAACCAAATAAATATAAGTGGTGAAGTAATATTATATCATGACATATATTAACTGAAACAACCTTCGGGATCTATGTTTTCTGCATTTAGGGATTGATAGCCCAAAAGTAAAAATGGTTTATTTATGAGTGATATTTTCTTGGATAACATCATGTATCTATATTATATAAAAATAATGACTCTTAGGGTGATAATACTTCACATGGAATTCACCATGTTTTTCTACCTCTCTCTAACCTCCATACACCTCCCATGAAACAAGCACAAGCTTGACTAAGTTGACATGGCAATGAAACCTGCTATTGTGAGAAAATAGACCTTGAAATGGTACTATTTGAGATTTAAATTATATTTAAACATGTAAAAAACCCTTATGCATGAAAATAAAACATGTCATTATCATCACAAATCTCTTTGAACTCTTTGGAATAAACAATTTGCATTCAACCTTGGAACTCTCATGGAACTAGCACCTTTCTTTGCCAATCCTTCAAACATAAAGAGGTGAAGTGTTAGATATGGATAAAATCAGTAAGATGGCCTTATTAAAACCTAAATATGCCTTATCAATCTCACTCAGATCTAAGGATCAATAAAAACTCAAAATAGATGCATAATTCTACCCCTCTTGGATGCAATTCTTAAAAAAGTTGATTGGATTGTTAGCGATTGTTTATAAAGGAAGAGGAACCAAAACAAGAAATAATTTTATAAAAATTAAGTACATTTAGAGTACAATAAATTGTATAAGACTCATTGCAACTATGCTTGTACCTTCCATACCAAGTGTTTCAAGTTGAGCCTTCTTTATGTGCTAAGAGGAGAAAATGTGAAAATGATTTTCAGAAGCAAAATTTTGAAATCTCCTTCTAGTATAAGCATGGAAATGGATGTGGGAAGATATAGAGACCCTTGACCCACATTTTTAGCTAGAGATCAGATGGTGGTGGTTGTACAAGTGCCCAAAAGGTCCTAAATTTGAGGAGAAACTACCCTTTATGAATTATAACTAAATATTGGCTTGGTAAAACCTGTCACTAACTTCCTCTAACCTTATCCTCATTTATCCTCTCCCTAGATCTGACCTTATGCCACCTACCATCCATATAAGCCCTTAAATCTAGCTCAAAGTGGGCCCATAAGCTCTGTTTTTCACATTGAGAGTGAGATATGCAAATAAATTAAATAAAATCAGATTAAAACATGTTAGGAACCAAAATATGACTCAAAACATATATTTACACTCTTTGACCAAGTTTGACTATGTTTGACCAAAGTTGACCTTCTTTGACTTGACTAGTTCTAGGCTTAGACTTTGGACCAAGGGTAGACTATGAATAAGTAGATGTTTTAGACTAAAAATACACCCCTATAGGATATGAATGAACTTATACAAAGTTTAAAATGATAGGGGTTGACCATTTTTATAAATGGTCAAAATTGATCAATAATAACCCTAATTCCCCTCAAAATCAAGCCCTTGATATCTTTAAGAAGCCCTTTCCCAACCATGCCCTTGCCAAAATTGAGGACACACAAGCTAAATGTTCTCACGATGCCCACATGGTCAATATGGTCCTTAATGCACTTATCAATGAGGAACCGACCATCCAGCCTACCTATTTCTCTCCCACTTCACCTACCAAGGTGGTAGAGTCACCTTTACCTCATTTAGAGACCCAAATCAAGGAGGTTCCTTTGTCCCTAGCTTTACTCATAGAGTCTTTGGAATCATAAAATACCCCCATGACTAGTATATCTAGATAAACAACTATTACTAATTGGCCATCTCCCTTAACTAATAAATAAACCACTACTCCTATGAATATTATCCCTAGAGGAGAATCTTTTTCACCAACACCTCTCATAGAAAAACCACCTATCTTAACCTTCCATCCCTCTCTCAAGGAAACTAACGAAGCCACCAACCATAATCCCCAAAATATGGATTTTTCCTTTACATCCACTACTTAGTGACTGAGACCAATATATAAACCTTTTTCTAAACTAATTAAAAAATTGGATTTTGGAACAAGACTAAATTTGGAACAAACCACTTTCTGACAATGTTTGGGGCTCCCTTATGCCATTAAAATTGAACCTTCCAATGCCCTTTTAACTAACCAATACATAATATTTACACTTCCTCTTAAACTAATCAAACCCTCTAACATCCCATCACGATCTCACCCAACTAAGGCAATCATATCTCAATCTATAAAACCACCAACTAAACCCTTCACAAAGCTTATAGCCTTTCCTACATGGATTTTGGTTTGCCCATCTCTGATAGTGGAATTAACCAAATATAAACCTATACTAAAGCCTCAAGCCAAACCAACTAAATAGGTGAAACTATTGAAGGGACACATGGATAGGATTCTACCTCAATTTACCTTACCTTCTATCTTGGGGCCCCATCCCTTAACTTTGCTTAAAATCAATCTCCATTTAACATATATCACCCACTACCATTGGTTACACCATCCCACCTACTATTTTATGTACTAATACTTCTTGGATTACTAATAGCTAGGCTATCAACCTTAAACACCCTAACAACTAGCATACCCAAACCCAAACCATTGACCAGAAACACAACCTTACCCAAACCCTCTCTCACCAAACCTATTGCTATGAACATGCCCATTTTCCCAATCAAAACCACAACCTCTAAACCTTTCCCACCTCTATTAGAATCTTATATGACCATTATTCAAAGATTATTCTGGACCTCTTACCTCACATTACCTCCTATCAAACCTTTTGATCCTCTTGGTTTGAGGTTAGCTTGGTACAATGACCATCAAATCTATTCCTATCATAGGACACCCATGCATGACATGGAGAATTAAAAATCAATCCAAGCCATTATGCATCAGCTCTATGATAAGGATGATATTTTACTAGATGAACTTCCATTGAATCCTCTACTAATGCACCCAATGGCCATTTTATAACACATCCCTAATCCTCCACTCTCACCTCAGAGTGATGAAGAATCTACCCAAATCCTATCACACTTTTTTCCCTCTATCCATACTATTAATGTTGTCACACAATCACAAAAAAATGATAAAGGGAAATTAAAAGTGCCCATTCCATGGACATACCCTTGAACTCATCTTAAACCAAACCCAATATAAACCTCTACATCCTTAGCTAAACCAAAAGTTACCATCTTAGTCACCTCTGAGGCTAACCCCTCTAAATCCATCAGGAGGGTCATTCTAAAGTAACTTCACCAAACTCCAGCTAAGATGAACCTCTATGAGCTCATTTCCACCTCACGCCACCATCATTAGGCCATGATAGAGGCTATGCAAGCTATTAAGGTCAAAATAAGATATTCCTGACCTATAGAGGCATTCAGAGGTGCTCTCTAACTCTCTACCCTTATTACCTTCAAGGACTTGGGGATTCCCTCTATCTACCCTGAAGATCTAGATGCTCCTCCTTTTATTACTACCCACATCAACTAAACCCATGTCAAACAAATTTTGATTGATGGAGGAGCTATCATCAACATCATCTCTTCCCATGCTTATTACCAACTCAAATTACCATACAATGTCATATGCAAAAATTTAGGCATCCTTATATCCTTTAATGACACTATGACTACTAATGTGGGAACTATTGTCCTCCACATTAATTTAGGACCTCACACACTCCTTGAGCTTTTCTATGTGGTCAAAGGTGAATTCCAATATAATGTTCTATTAGGGAGACCTTGGTTCTATGTTGAGTTGTGTGCCTTCTACCTTCCATCATTATGTCAAGTTTGTACATGAACATTAGGTTATCACCATACAAGCTGACCCAAGCCCTTTTGTAGCAAGAAACACGACCTACAAGGATAATGATGTCCTCCTTCACTTGATAAAAGAACCATAAATGTCACCCATCAAGCCCTCAACCATAGAAAAAGAAGCCATTGATCCCTTTTACATAGAGGTATCTACCATTTCATCTATTCCCATGGATTATACACCCACCATTGATCCATTAGAGCCTACTTCCAACACCTTACCCTTGGATAATACCACTTCCTCACCCTTGATGCTCTCCTTACTCCGCAAGAATATGGGAAAATCAACCATCAATGAGGTTATGATCCCCGCATTAGAACCATTATTATTTTGGGACCTCTCACTATCAAATCAACTTCATCTATGGAGGACTTGACAAGGTAATTAACATTATTACTACACCCTCTTCACCTTAATCAAACACCTCCATCTTCTCTTATTTGGATAAACTAGAGTTCACCAAAGTATACCTCCATAGGTGTGCCTGGAAAGGATTTAGCTTAGGATGATATGAGCATGGACCACACACATTGATCTCAATTGAGACACAAAAGCCTCACAAGAATCATGACCTTGGATTCATTCTTCCTAATAAGAAGAAATCCAAACAACCCATTACTACTATTGTTGAAGAAGAGACCCCTTCCTTGCTAACACCCCCTCCACCTGAGTGTGAGGATGAGGACATCATCCCACCTAACTTTTTTTTGTCAACATGATTGCCCTTAGTCCTTTGACTTATCAAAAGGAAGGGGTACCTATATCCATCTCTTTAATCCATTGTGAACTAGTGGGAGAAGACTCTCCTAGCATTAACACTATTTAGTGCAAGGATGATGATTCTATTCTCACCACCTTGGTGCACCTGATTCCTCCATCCATAAATCCTTACCTCTAAAGACCTCAACCATGTTAACTAAATCCATTATGGATATTGACATAAGAACCTTAGGAAATAATCATATTATAAAAATGGGCAAATCTCTCACCCCTAAGAAACTCTAGGACTTCTCTACGTTCTTCCAAGATTGTAGCATTACATTTGACTGGTCATATACCAACATGCCTAGTATTGACTTGAATATTGCCACCCAAAACATTGTAATGAATCATGATGCCAAAATTGTCAGATAGAAACTGTAATGAATGCATCCTCACATATCCCTTCTTGTCAAAAAATAACTTCAAAGCCTCCTTCCTATCAACTTCATTCAACCCATTGATTATCCCTAGTCAGTTTTAAATATCATGCCTATCAATAAAGCCATATGGGGACTATGTATCTATGTGGACTTTCATGACCTCAACCTCACATGCCTAAAAGATGACTTTTCTCTACCTACCATTGACCAGCTTGTTGATTTTATAGTAGGCCATGATATGTTATCTCTCATGGATATATTCTCAAGTTATAATTAAATTTTTATTGCCCCTAAAGATCAACACAAAACTAACTTTATCACCCCATGGGGGAATTTATATTTAAGGGTCATGCCCTTCAGTCTTAAGAATGTTGGTGTATCCTACTAATGTGATATGACCTACATCTTCTATGACATTATCCATATAATCATTGAAGACTACATGGATGACCTTCTAGGAAAATCTAAACTTCGCAAGGACCACTTAGCCATTCTCAATATTATCTTTAAGAGACTTATCTATTACCATGTCTACCTCAATCACAAGAAATGTATTTTTTGGGTTATGTTAGGAATGCTCCTTTGCTTCATCATTTCCCTTTGAGGAATTGAATTAGATCTAGCCAAAATTAAATCCATCCTCGAGATGCTCCCCTTAATCAATCTTAAGTAACTCCATATTTTGGAGGGGAAGCTCCAATCCATTTACCACTTCATCTCTCATCTTTTAAATTGGTGTCAACCCTTCCATCACCTCTTGAAAAATGATATCTCTTTTAAGTGGAATGTTAATTGTCAAAAGTCCTTTGATTCACTCAAAGAGTACCTTTTATCTCTGCCTATCCTCACACTTATTAAGGATGACCAAAATTTATACCTTTATATCTCTACCATTGACCATTCCCTAAGGGCAAAACTTTCCCATCAAGATAAACAACATAAAGAGTAGGCCATATATTATATTAGCCAAACTTATTAGGTATGAGACTCGGTACACACATACTATGAAACATTACTTGGATCTATAATTCATGGCCACTAAAATTTTCCACTACCTCCTTAACCACTAAATTTTTGTCATAACCAATACTGATCCACTCAAGTACATGCACTCCAAACCATACAAAAACTAGTATATGGCTAAGTGGCTCATGATTTTGGCCGAGTTTGACCTTGAGTTCCTCCTATATAATTTGATCAAGGGGAAAGTCATTATTGACCAATTAGTTGAAGCACCCTTAAAAAATAACCAACTTCCTCTTCTTGAATTCCCAACTGAGTCTATCATAAGCCTATCTCAAGTGGATTTCACCAATCACATAACCATGTTCTTTAGTGGTTCTAAATGTTAGCATGGTGGCAGAGCTGATATCATCCATATCCCCCTTATTAGTAAACCACTTCCTTTATCTTTCAAACTTGAATTTAAATGTACCAATAATGTGGCCAAATATGAAGCCCTAGTAATAGGTCTCCAAACCATGTCAGCCTTAGGAGTTAGAAAAATTAATATCTATGGTGACTCCCAACTTGTGGACAATCACGTCAATGGCATCTACCAATGTACGAATGAGATTTTTAAATTATATAGATAGTTATTCATAGAAATATTGACATCATTTAAACACTATCACATTCAAACCACCCCATGATCTACCAACAAGTTTACTGACACCATGGCTTCTTTTGCTTCCTAGATCCTATTAGCACCCTCAAACTCTAAGCTATAAGTCATTTTCCATCACCTCATCAAACCTTCCTATGTCAAGTCAGACACTCCAACCATTTTTAGTGTGGAGTTAATCCATCCTAAACTTTGTTATTAGCAAACCTTTGACTACTTTAACCTTGTCATAGTTATCTCTAGACTCTCTAGGAATGCCCATTGAGCATTTATTCAGAGCACCTCTTGTTACTATTATGGGAGGCATCCTCTATAAACATGGTTTTGATGGCCTCCTATTTTATTACCTCCATGGTTTAGAAGCCTCTCATGCTATGAAAGTGACATATGATGGTAATTGTGGGGGATAATTTAGTAGACTCATTATGGCTAAGCACATCATCTACCTAGGCTATTATTGGACTACCCTTAACCAAGACTATTTTGATTATGTGAAAAAGTGGGTCAAGGTCAACAACAAGTTAATTTACATCATGCATGTAGCCTTAATATTCATGTCTGTACTTATTTATGGCCTTTTTCATATTGGGGTCTCAACCTTATTGGTGAAATTAACCCCCACTCTTCATAGTGACATCACTCTATCATCACTGTGACCAAATATTTCACCAAATTAGTAGAGATTATCCCTCTTGTCTCAATAAAATCCAAAAATATCATCAAATTTATCACCCATCACATCATTTTTTTCTTTGTTGTTCCCCATAAGATCATTATTGAAAATGGTAAATCCTTCAAAAATAAACTAGTTTAAGGTCTTTATGATGTATTTAGTATCAATCTAATATTCTCATCACTTTATTACCCACAAGAAAATGGATAAGTATACACCTATAACAAAACCTTTAACAACATACTTACCAAAATGGTCAATGTGTTAGGTTGAGATTGGGACTTGTACATCCCTTTTACCTAATGGGAATATCATACTAGCATCTAAACCCTTATAAGTGCTACCCATTTTTCTCTTATGTTTGGAGCTAATGTTGTATTGCCTCTTAAAGTCCAAATACCTTCTCTTTGCATATCTTTACATGACCTTATTTTAGAATATGATTATCATCAAGAATGTTTAGCTTCACTTGATCTACTTGATGAGTGCCATTTGTATAACCTTTCCCATCTCCATGTCTATCAAGAATGAATCAAGCATGCCTATAACAAACACCTAAAAGTATGAGAATTCTATATTAGATATCTTGTTCTCAAGGAAAATCAACATGTAACCAATATGGAAAAAACTAAAAGGGGAAATTTACTTTCAATTTGCTTGGACCCTACATCATAACTCATAAGTATGGATTATGAGCTTATCATTTGTCCTCTCTTGAGGATAAACCATAACTTGAACCTCTTAAAGCTTCACATCTACATCTATTCTATTATTAAATAGGGGTGAAAATATCCATTGGTCTAACTTGAGCTCATCCCCTAAAACCACATTCATTTCCCTCTTTTTAGGGGTAATTGACTATGGCTAAATCACATGATTATCTGTCACAATCATAGCCTAATCTTGAACTATGGGTACCATGGATCTACCCATGGCATGATTCTTATGGTACTTTATATCACTCTTTAATATAGATTCCTATGGTTATTGTATCCTAAATCTTTTTTCACCTTCTGAACCTTCTTGTGCTCTTAGTCTTGCCTTCATAAAGGTAACCCCTTGAGTATGTATAAACAAGTCTATGTAAAATGAAATCAAACAAAATTAAAAGTAATATCAAAGTGAAAACCAAATCATGGGTCATTCTTAACATTTGTAAATTGCTCCCTTGAAGGACAATTGTTTAATACCTTATTTGAAATTGTAAAACCATAACGTGGACTACTCCATTGAAGGATATTTATTAAAATCATTTAAACTAAGCATATAAACTTAGACCACTCCCTTGAAGGATGGCTAAATAAATCATTTATCATAGCTCACAATTTCTTGGAAGCTTCCTACATCGTTTAACTTCCCCAAACCTAAAGCAAAATCAAAAATAGTAAATGACCCATAATCAAAAGCAAAATCAATGATAAAATGCCGTAATTAGCTCTCATAAAAGCAATAATCTTGGAAAGCCACAATTGGCTCTCCCAAGTAGACTTCTTGCATTTATCATTCTATGATTTATATAGGAATATAGGCTTGCTTATAATATCCTCTTGGAAGCCTACAGAAGAGGCATGCTCATCTCACAAAAGGTTCCAGTTTCACCCATCCTCCCTCCATATATCATATAAATGGGACTATGAGCTTACTTAACATAAAGTGATCAAGATACCTATTTATCAACCTAAACATGTTAATGCAAAACATTTTAAAGGCTTGTTTTCACTAAGCCAATTGAACTTTAGGTTTCATTTTGGTCTTTACCAATGAAAAGGCATCATGTTTATTTTCTTATATTTTTATTGGTTCATGTAGACATACCTCTCATGATTCCTCTCACTGCCCTAAACATTTAGCTTTTTATCTATTTAAATTATGTATTCTCATTAAATATTAAACTATATTTACATTTTATCTCCATGATCATAAACAATGAATATCAAATTGAAAGCATAACATTATGGATTCTGTCCACAAATAAAATCATCTATCTATCTATAATCAAAACATAATGAAAGCATATCATGAAATAATAATAATCCTATCTATCTACCATTAAAAAACCATTTGATCATATATCATATCATGAGCAGCCATAATTACACAATTCATTAGCATAAGCATAAACAAAATCAATGAGAAAAACATCAAGAACCATATCATATGTAATCTACTAATCTATCCATTTACCAAACATTACCTTGATTCATATTATAGCATCAAATCATGTCAAACACATCAATATAACCATAAACAAATCCATTACATTACTATATGACATACATCCATCAATAATGCATCCTATCACATCCATGAGAAAAATAAGAACATCATAACTATTTTTATAGCATTGCATGCCCATGCTCCTAAGTCATCCAACTCATAAAGCATATGCAAGAAGTCATATTTCATAAACCAGAACACATGAACATCATGAACCATAAGCATACATCATATATAACATCATAAACCATCATCATCATCATATACATCTAATCATCATAAATAATACATGTAATAATGTGTGAGGTTGTCTCTCTTTTATATATATATATATATATATATATATATATATCATTTCATCAACACACAAGTTGGTATCAAAATAATATACATCTATTGCTAACAATATATTGAAACATACATGTCTGAACATGGTCATGGGGCGCCACTATTTCTAGCCCCACCTATAACTACACCTAGTCATGTTCCACTACTACTATCCCCATCTATACCTATACCTACACCTATACTCATTAGGGGTCCCCTTAGGACATGTGCTTCATTGATTGTAGTAGCCCACTATCCTAAATTAGCTATAAATGGCCCATCAACAAAACTAGCTCTATACTCCACATATCACATCACTTGCGGTAATCGCTCTAGAACCATTGCCTCATAATATTTTATCTCCTCCATAGTAGATGGATATCATGCTCATGGCATTATGTCTAGTAGCCTTCCTAATACTATTATAGCTACTCATACCCTCTACCTTAGTAGGTCCCTCTCTCGCATAACTACCATAAGGAATGCCTATGCCTGATCCCTTTTGCCTATAATAGTGGCAAGCTATGGAAATATAACCCTATAGTGTGTCCACCTATCCTTGTAAATCTTATACCTATGCTTTCACTATATCCAATGCCACCCTTACCTATCCATCATGGCCTACATGATCTATAGCCATAGGGCTTGCACCTCTATCATCCCCACCAATATCTGTAGTGACATATATGGGCAGGTACCAAGCCCTATATCCCTCCACATATCCAACATAATCTACAAGATCCCTAATAGGGATCTCCTCATAAACACCATCTAAAACTATCAGCGTAGGCTAGGGAACTAACAACTTAACCTCTGAATCCTACCTCCTATACTAGGTAAATGGACCCAGGACACCCTATACCAGGCTAAACTATCCACATACCCTATCAAATGGGATCATTTACACTTCCCCCTCTCACCATCCCACTATCCATCTATAATTCTAAAGATCAAGGGTCTACCTCCTATACCCTGGCCATATCAAAAACTAAATATATGGCCTTCAAGTGATGTATCTAGCCAGTAGTGCATTTAGTAAACCCCTAAACAACTCAACATTATGGGCACCCATGCCTATGCCTAATGAAGCCAAATCATCCCTCCATCATATAAACCCAAAAAATAACTTGATTTGTGTGTATCCCACCCAAGGAAATCACATTGGTCTCAAAAATTGAATATTCTCATAGGCCCAACAATGAAGAACTAGGCTGACACTAATGATATATCTCCTATGGTTCCTAAACCCCCATAACTCCTTATAGATATGTACAAGTAAAATTAGGAACCAGCCAAACACCATCCTACCAAGCAATAACTCCACCAATACCCCTAATAACACATAAAGAAACCTCTTTCTACTCAAACTTTGGAGCCCAAAGCATGCCACCACAATCATGAGAATCATCATGAGTCTCCTTTCATTTGGAACTCTCTCATATAATACTAAGTAGCTAAATCCCCCAGTGTGACATTAGACCTGGTCGCTCATATCCCCATATAAATACTTAATAAAATCCTGTTTCTCTTACTTGATTTGATATATTACCTTACCACATAGTGAGAGTTGAGTAATCTAGTGTACGTTCTCAGGGAGAATGATCATCTCCCCAGTCAACAATAAGGTGTTTGTATCAAGATCCCATCTCTTGATGAGTGTTACAACCATGGATGAATCTCATGTCACATACTATTAGTGCCTAATACACCTATCCCTACCTGCTCCATATGGGCGTAGTCCTCTAGAGTCATCCCCATGTGTATCTCAAGAAAGATGTATGGCACATGGTGACACATCTAAATCTACTTCCTATCCTAAATGATATCAAACACTTATCTCAGTTATTAACACTAGTCTTATCTACACCTAACACTAGTCTTATCTACACCTAGGTTTTTTACACTTGACCTATTCCTCTATCACTCCTACATATCTATATGACCCTAGTTACATTTCCCCCTAGTAGCCAAGATTGGCCCATTTACACATAGCTCTTTTAAAAACTTCAACCTAACACTAACCCTATCCCATTACCCTAAAAACTCACCATCCGTACCCTAAAAAAACTTAATTATCCCACCCAACCATCAATGGTCATGTTAACCACCAATGGTCAAAGACCCCTATTTTATAGGGTGTCTATTGTCAATGGTTAGACCTAACCATCGATGGTCACTATGGGTGTTCTATGGCCAAAAATCCAAAACCGTATCCATGAAAAACAACCATCTCAAATATACAAATGATAATCTAAATGATTAGTCTCCTACCTACCCCACCCACATCATCTCCCCCAACTGTCAAATTCTAACTTTACCTAAAATTTTACCTACATACCCAAAAACCCTAACTAGGGCATTACAACCCATCTAAAACATTCCTAACATAAATCTTGACCTCCCTAACCTAATTTGATTACATAAATCACACCTAAATACCAAATTAAATACATCAAGTACCTCATTCCTTGACCTCTACCATGGTCAAAGCCTACAAACAACTACCTAACCACATCTACATGTTTCTTATATCTCAAGCCCATGAAATAAAATAACATGCCTTCCCCCAATGATCAAGCACCAATTCAACACTCACCTTCTCAGCCAAATGCCAAAATTACTAGAGCCCAATAAACCAAGGAATAAAGTAACAATGAGTAAAAGTAAGTTTTTGTTTTCACTTTTTACCTAGAGGATTTTTAGGGGTTCCCCTAACCATTAATGGTTAGGGTGAACATCGATGGTCACCTTTTAGGACCCTAGCCATCAATGGTCAAGAGGCCCCAATTTCCACTTTTTACTTCAAACTACAATTTCTACTCACACCCAAACCAAGTCTTGCCCACTTTTAGAGATGCCCTTCTCGCAAAAACATGACCACCTCATCACCTCATCATTGGCTTATTTTATTCCATCTAGCATGTAATTTATGATACTTTTTACCTAGTCTGTTGACCATAGTGACAAAACTATCATGTTGACCCTTTTTAAATTTTGCACCACATCATGCATACTGACCCACTTATGACTCACCATGAGCACTTCATACCTCAGATACCCATGACACTTGACTCATTTATGTTTTGATCGAGAGCACTTCCTACCTTGGATACCAACCAAAACCATATAAATCTCTTAGGATACTTGTGTTTACAAGTGTTCCTAGCTATAACACTTACAAGTGATTGCATAGTTTATTTGTCACTTATCCTTCTTAGTACTAAACTTTATTTTTACCAACATTGGTAACCTAGTCTATGCATAATCGTGGATATCACACCTTTTTGTTGCACTTTGTGTGAAAGTTTACATCTCAAGTGCCCAACCCATCATTCACCCATTACCAACTACCATTTATCAAACCTTGACATAATCTTAGTTTTAACTCATTGACTCTTGGTTTTAGGGGGAATACCTCCTCCTAATCTTGAGGTAACCAAAACTTGAACCATATTCCATTTTTTTTTATCTCATTCATGAAAGCTACACAATTAAAGGGGGAAAAATGTAGACATGACAAATTTGCACACTTATGTTTTTAAATGTCAAAACTCTCCCTAGACCTACCTAGGACCCCCTTGGGACCAATATTAATTAATCATGCCTAACCAAACCCATCCAAACTTAGTTTCACCAAACTGACTCAACTAGGTCTTCAAGACCCTTTTCATCTGGAACCTATCTATTGATGGTCAACCCTAGGGACACCTGACTATTGATGATTAAGATCTACCTCTTAATTAGAAACATGAAATTTTCACCAACCTCTTTAAAATATAACTCATCTAAATATTATTATAAGCCTTTTTATGGACATATCATATTCAAATGGCCTAGTTGTAGCTTCACTTCCACCTCTTATGTGTGCTTATAAGAGAGAGAGGCATAGGAAGTCAAATCCATCTATAATAATTATCAAGAGCTTAAGAATTTAGGATTTTTATTTTTCAATTCAATTAGCATCATTATTGTTATCTGACTTTCCATCACCTCTTAACCAAGTTCATAAGTACCATTGCTCTATCAAAATCAAGCTAGATTTCACCAACAAGCTAACTACTTCAACCACTCACTCACCCAACTTCTATGATTTCTTATCTATAGGTTTTTCTCCCAAGACAAAGATTATATCTTCCCAGTCTTCTGATTTAATGTGCACACAAATAAATAGGTATTCCTACCATAATCCATATTTTTAGTTTTACTACCTTCTTCTAGACAATATTGAAATTCGAGTGAAACAATGCCAATTGAGGTGGTATGGTGTTATTAGATCAAATTATGTGATCATATTTTATACAATTATATAATTTTATCTATTTTATACTAGAATAATCTATAGATGTGGATGGAATATATATGGTCATGTCTTATTTCATGTATAACATTATTTGAGGTATTAAGGAGATTAACACTAGATATTCATGGGGACATACTATATCAGCCGACTTGTATTGAAAGATGTACAAGTTTATCATGTAGGTCATGGAGGTGATCTTAGTATGATAAAATTATTACCTGTATGGGATTATGATTGAAAAATTATTTTGCTTCCACTTGGTGGTCCTCTTTAGGGTTGGGCCCATATAGGCATATTTAATCTCAGTGGGTTCTATCATGATGTAGAGTACTATATACTATGGAGTATATAGTTAATTTTGATAGACTCACACTTGAGATGATTTGATGGAAACCATATTTATGATGGATCATGTCCAAAAGAGGTTCAAGAGTTAATACATGTACGAGTTATCATGTAGATATAGGATCAATTTAAAGATGTTTATGAGAGGTTAAAGTATGAATGAGTGATCCATCAATTTGGGTTGACTTAAGATGTGCCATCAGGTCCTTATACATGGACATCGAGTGTTAGAGTGACTATCAGAGTTGGATTGAGGCTAGGGATTATATGTTTAGATTTAGTTCCTAATATAGTGACTAAGTGAAATCATGTTTTTCCTTTAGTTAATGATGATGATGATTCATGGTGCATAATAACATACACCTAATTGAAGGACAATGCATGATGAGTTATATTATTTCATGTTGTAGTATATGATCTTGTTATTATGCACCCAACATAGTGTGGTGCAGATGGAGATAGATCAGATGTTACACATTCATCATAGCCTATTTGTGGATATTATTAGGTTATAGTGGTCATATTTTAGTGTGAGTATCTATAGATTATTTTTTTACTTGTATTGTTTTAATAATTATTTTATATTGTTTTCTATTATATTCACATAATGTGATATTATAGGTGATGTCTATTAGTCTAGTATGATATATGTGTCCATCTATACCTTGATGTGTATGTGTCATATGATATAATAGGTATTATATTGATAGAATGAGTCGATCAAATTATTGGGGAGTATACCCATTTATTTTATCCTTGTGTGTTTACCACTACAACATAAATTATGGTTGTTTATCAATGTGATGATATACATGTAGAGTTTGATAGATGACTTGTATTGATTTACGATTTAGATTTTTCAAGATATTTTCTTATTTAATTTTATGAGTTGTAGTTAGAGCATAATATAATGTTTACTGAGAATGAGAGACTTTAAAGACATATCAAAAAATAGAGGTCATAATCACAAGCATGTGAGGATACTTAACCTCATGGGCTTTAGATATATTGATTAATGATATCTTCAATGAACGGGACTCCCCCATTATATATTTATATGTAAATTTTAAAGAAGACACGCACACACATAGATATATATACATATACACATATATAAATACATGTGTGTGTGTGTGTGTGTGTGTGTGTGTGTGTGTGTGTGAGAGAGAGAGAGAGAGAGAGAGAGAGAGAGAGAGAGAGAGAGAGAGAGAGAGAGAGAGAGAGAGAGAGAGAGAGAGAGAGAGAGAGAGAGAGAGAGAGAGAGAGAGAGAGAGAGAGAGATTTATATTTATAATTTGTATATGATGTTTTTTTAATTTTATGCATTGATGGTTTTCTATATAGAATATTGTGATGTATGTATGATATTGATGATAAAAATTGAATGTTATTAATTTTTATTTTTTATTACTTAATATGTGATATTATTTATCATACAATGATGTGTGAAAATAGGTTGGCCAAAGATGAAATTTAGCATAATCTATCTGCCAACCATGTTACTAAACAATTTAGACTAGTTTCACTTTTGACTATTATGATATGTTTTTTACTTATAATTTTGATTATTCCATATATATATATGATGTTATTTTTGATTTAATATGGGGTATTTATTTTATATATATTTAATTGAAACATATAAATTTTGATCATTAGGAAATAAGCCTCTTCTAGTATCACTTCTATAGATATCTTGAAGAACCAATGGTTTTAAAAAAGTAATATCTTGGGATGTTTCAGTCATTATATAATATTAACTAGAATAAGGACATATTGTAGTGTTTTGGTTCTAGAAATTTTGATAGGCCACTCATCCCTTGGTATAAATTTCATGGGATATCTCAGTCTACGTAGAATAATCAGTAAAAGAGGTGGGAGAAGTCCTTGTAATTTTCTTAATTCCAATTACTCTTATATATAAATTTTGTGTAATATTATGTTTTTAATAATAAAATTTATTTTCATGTCTCCCATTAATACCATGACAAGTAAATTTTTTTTTCCTTTGATCTTGTCAAATTTGTGTGGTGGATGTGATAATTTAGAGGAAGAGAATTCAACTACTTATCTAATATATATGCAATATATTGTGTGTTCTATCTTTGATATAATCAAACTAAAGTCATTATTTCTTAGTAGATGTAAATGTTATAATTATTGGAGGTATTTTTTATGATTATTTCTTTCCTTTATGTAAAATCTTTAATATTTGATCCTATTGATCATAGTCATTGATGTTTGGTTGTCACTGATTCAAAGAGAGCATATTGTACTAATGCATTAATGATAAAGTATTTAAACCGATGGTTTGGAGAGATATGGCACATTTATAGGTTTGTAAGGACAAATAAGATGTTGTGAGGCATCCATAAATGTCTTGGTGAAGCTCTGGTATGCCATTTAATCATTTGGAATGAGAAACATGCGTCTTCTAGCTTAAGATAATCCAAACCATCACTACATGCCACATTGATATGAATGAATCAATAAGTTTGTGCATTTATTTATGGTACTTAAAAATTCAACCAAGGTCAAATGATTTCATGGAGATATTGTCTATAGTGACAATAAGGTCCCCTAAATATTTAGACTCTTCAAGTGTTTTCTAGCTTAAGTTATAAAGCTTTAATGTTGCTCTTGCATAATATTTTGCGCAAGAGACCGTCAATTTTAACTTCATTGAAATTTGAGGTCACTAGTTAGAAGATCTAATGGTGAGTATTTATTGTCTAGATCTTGATCCAATGGTGTATGTGAATTCAATATTTCAAAGGTACCTATGATTAAATTCATTGGTGACAAGTGTCACTATCTTATTGAGTTGATATAAGATCAACAGTTCATGGGTGTTTGTAATAACAAAGATTGATGGGGTGGGTTGAGTCAAATGTCAAATGTGTAAAAGGCATGTAGAGCTACCAAGTAGAAAAATTATAGGATCTTTGATTAAAAATCAATGGTGAGAATTGTAAGATAATAATCAATATACTTATAGGAGATCGATGGTGCATATTCATCAATAGTTGCTAGTAATTATGAGATGAGGTTAAGGTGCTCGATGTTTAATGTCTATAAAGTGACTGTCAGAATTTAAATATTAAAATTTATGAAAAAAACTAGTTATTAATATTTGGGCTATAAATTTTGATCCAAGATGAATTTCTTGATATAGTAAAAACCAAAAATGGAGAGGACTTCAAGGTACATCCATTAAATCTAGTTAGAAGGTCTGAGTGTTTATACAATCAAATTTATGGATCTTCATAGTCAAATATGTGTTTTTTTCATTGTGTTCCAATGTATAGGATACTATTTGATCAAATTATGCTTTAATAGAAGGGTGTTTGGGTATAAAAAACACATGAAGATGTATTAGGGGTCATATGGAGTGGACCCAAGCATTTGAGATTGATTATTTTTTCATAATTTTCTCTATGGAGTGATAAATGGGTGAATAGGTATCTATGAGACCTATAAGGGCTACTAAGGCCTAATTGAAAGGTATGGATGGTTATGTATGACCCATAGATTCTATGGCCAACTTGTGAAGATGATATTGATCTTTATATTAGTATGTTATATGTCTTAATGGTTAAGGCAAGTCTTATGACCAACCAAGAAGTTGATATGAATGAGGAATCTATAAATAGTGGAGACCAAGGTAATGGTTTCTAGACTTGTGGGAGGATATAAGAGTAGACATGATATTGAGGGAAGGAAAATTTGTAATGGAAGGTATAGGTTAGTGAGGAAAATAAAAGAGTAAAGAGGATCCATCATATTTATCTGATTAAGTTTATGAATGTGAACACATAGGTCATTGTACCTAATAAACTTAAAATAGGTAGATTAAGCATGTAAGCCCTAGAGGTTGATTGAGTGAGTGTGCTTAGTGGCTGGATTGAAAAGCTAAGTATGTTGACAAGTGTGTGCATGACCTACAAGTTATGTTGCTAATGTTGTGATAGATTTATTTCTATTTGTTTGATTGTTTATATGCTTAGAAGTGAAAAGTGGTCTAGAAGGGTGTTTTGGATGAATTTATTGAGTGTAGAAGTTTGTGAGAGTGTAAAGGGGAAAGTGTCAAATTAAGATAAGTCCATCATTAGGTGTAGAAGACATAAAATCAAAGGTGGAGATCATATCAATGTAGCTGACTGGGTGCTTGGTTGTTTGGAGGGTCATAGCATCTTTGTTAGTTGGGTCTAGTTAAAGGTCAAGTGGGTGCTTGACTAAATTAAGGGGTGGGTTCTCCTTGATCAGTTGGTGTTGGTCTAAATGTTAGATCTTTTATTATAAGACTATATTCCATATTATAGGGTTTAGTGGATTTTATCCCCCAAGAGGATTTCCCATGTATATGATGTGTTCATGTGATGTATGATCTTATGTATGCTTTGAATGTATGTGCTTTAATGTTTATGTTGATTTATCAAGTTAATGTATGATGAATATTTAAGATTCAAGAATTGAATTGGATTATCTTGCATCACTGATCTACCCCCCTTCTCAATGATTGTACCTCTAATAATTGGTATTAGAGCATGACCTTATTTAAAATTTTAACCACTTGAAGGTGATCCAAGGTACAATATGGATAAGCAATTAAAGAAATAAAATCAAGATTTGAAGGCTCAAGTGAAAGTTACTTATGCTTGTCTAAAATCAAGTGAATAAAAGTGAAATAAGATCAAGCCACTTATTGAGAATTATAGTGGCAAAATGAGAGAATATGATCAAGAATAATCTTAGAAAAATATCATGACCTCAAAATTTAAGGCTGCTATGGATGAGTGCATTAATCTCAATAAGGATTTATAATCTTTAAAGGCAAGATCAAGATCAAATTATGATAAAGAGAAGATAAAAATTCTTCAAAATCAATTAAGAGTTACAAAAACTAATTTGAGTTCCAAAGAGAAAGAATGCAGACATCTCAAGACTTAGTTTTTAGAGACAAATGCCAAGTTGAGTTCAAAGCAAGGTGAGAATGATGAGTTGAAGTCCAATCTTGATTCTATAAATATTATTGAAGAGAAAACATGTAAAATAAAGAATGACATGGATAAATAATCTAAGAGGGATAAGGAGACTATCCAAATTCTCAAAATTTAGTTAGAGGATGCAAGTTCAAGTGTGAAAGCTAAAGAGGATGAGAGTGTTTAATTGAAGAGCAAGCTAGATTCATTAAAGGATGAACATGAGCAATTTTATGTCAAGGTAAAAAATACTAAGATGGAGTAAGAAATGTTAGATAAAGATAAGAAGGATGAAATCACCAAGATTAATAAGAAAAGATCCATCAAGAATCCAAGTGCCATGGGTATGAAATATCTTTTAATAGTCATTTTTTTTGTCATAGTTTTGGTCATAAGGAAAGAAATTGTAGAAGGAAGAGCAACTAGTCAGCTATAGGTATGGATAAATTATTCTACTATAACTATCATGACATGGGACATATTTATAGATTATACCCTAGAATGCATGATAAAATACTATCCAAAGTATGGAAACCTAAGATAGTCAATCTTGAGCATAATGAACCTATGAGACAAGATGGCATGTCTTTTGATATTCATAACATTCATAAATTAGAAGGTATGAATGATATTATTTATTTCAATTGTCATCAAGTTGGTCATATTGTAAAATATTATACAAGTAAGCTCTCAAATCATAAGAGGGAGCATAGACATCATAGTGTGCTCAAGAAATGTCAATCCTTGGTATGGAATCATAAGGAAGTGAAGACCAATATAACAAATTCAGTTGAGTTGAAATATCAAGGTGTAAAACCTACTAAATCAAAAGAGGAATTAGATTTAAAGAAGGTTCAATAATGATAAGAGAATGTATCATCTATCCAAATAGAAAAGGAGAATAAAAATTAAATTTAAGTTAATCTCAAAGAAAATACTAAAGTGATAATTGAGGCTAATTTTGAAGTATGTATGGATGCAAGAGAACATCTTGATGCTATTGAGAAAGTTTCATGAAAAGAACATTAGTTGTTAATACCTAGTGATGAGGTTTCTTCTTCAAATAAAAAGGTATGTCTTGAATATTTGTTGTATCCATGTATTGACAATTCATTCTTAAAATAAAATGAGAATAATCTAGTGGATGAGCATGTTTCTTATCTTAAGCCTAAGAATAATAATAATAATAACTATCATAATTAGATGACTATGGAGGAGAATGAATATGAAGATTTGTGATAAATTACTAGTTTCATGTTGTTCTAGGACATTGTGGGTTAGGATGTCTCTATCTAGGCTTTAAGGAGACACTTGAAAATCAAGAGGAAGCATGGTGGATACCAATTGAGATTTGATTGATATTGTAGGATAAGAATATCATTTGAATATGAGCATGATGTAAGGGGGAGCATTTGTGAGATGTTTCAATCATGGTTAAGATATGAATAAGTCTGATACAATTGTGAATTAAATAAAAAATATGTTTCAGGAAGGTGTTTCTTTGTTTTTATATCTTTATTGATCTTGTGGTGACCTCATAAAGTCATGAGAAGATGTAGTTGCCTCTTGTGGAAAGACATAAAGAAGTCTAATGATCTGAAGGTGATTACTTTTTGAGTTATTCATTTCAAGATCTCAACTCTAAATATGTGTAATCAAGGTGTTTTTATGTTTTGAAGATATTTTGTGCTAAAATTGAATATTTTTGAGGGCTCTCAGGTTTTCTAAGTTTTGGCTTAAGGGCAAGTAGGTCAAAACCTAGTTGAATGGTCTATGGGTTCTCCAAGGTGTGTGACATCACCAGTTGGTCCCAAAGTGTGTTTTATTAACCTAAGGTGTGAGATAAGTTTAAATTGATGATGTTGATTGAAATATGTGTTTTATAGTCATCTAAAATCATGTGGTTTCTTCCATGGATGAAGATTTGTGTAAATAGAGGGCTAATTAGCTTGCAGGTTTGTGAAATAGCTATGGTATAAAAATATAATTGGAAGATGATTTTTGGAATTAATGAGAGGGAACATTAATTTAATTTGGATATGAAATTTAAAGTCTTGAAGGTAAATACACAAAAATATAGGGGTGTTTCTAGGTTTAGGTAGGGTTACTAAGCCTCTAGGCAAGGCTAGTAAAGATAAGAGTGGTCTTTAGTAATTTTCTCCAAATGGCAAAGGTATAGTTATTCCTAAATAAGTTTGTTAGTTATTTTTATTCATATTTCCTATTTAAATATTAGATTATTAATCTAATGGTAATCATGGAGATATCCTAAAGTGAGAAGGTATGAAGGCAAGTGCATTATTTCATCATGGTTGGAGATGGTCTTACGGTGATCAAAGGATACTTAAGCTTAGGTGACTTTGGGGAACCCATATTAATGTTTTCAAAGTGAGTTCAAGTAGTTTCTAGTGTTCATGTGTGTTTTTATAGATCATAATATTATCAAAGAATATTGATATAATGACTTGATCATACCAAGTCATGTATGTTGAAAAGGTACTCAATCTTCATGATTGAGAAAAAAAGTATTTTGTGTCTTGTAGGTAGATAGGTCCAAGGATCATAGAAACACAACTTTATATTGATTTTTGTCAAACAATAGATGATATGAAATGGAACTTGATGTTAGGGGGAGATTTCTAAGCTCTGTGAGTAGTTTGTTAGGGCCAAAGATTAAGAGAAATCTAAGTTTAGATTGGTGCATATCAAAGGGGAAGTAATTGATTCATATGCTTAAAAAATATGTATCTTGAGAATCTTAATAATATTTTAATGCATACATAGTTTTGAGGAATGATTTTTGGCATGATGAGGAAGAGACCCTTTATCATTAATGTCAAAGGGGGAGAAAAATTAGAATGAAAGAACTAAATTCAAATGAGTATGAAGTCATTTCAAGGGTGTTTTTCCATTAATGACAAATGGGGAGGTTTTATAGCATATTCATTGATGTTTGGTTATCACTGATATCAAAGAGAGTATTTTATACTAATACATTAATGAAAAAGTGATTAAATTGATTGTTTAGAGAGATATGGCACATTTTCAGGTCTATAAGGATAAAGAAGAAGTTTTGAGGCATCCATAGATGTCTTGGTGAAGCTTCGGTATGTAATTTAATAATTTTGAATGATAAACATGCATATTTTAGCTAAAGAGAAGCCAGACCATCACTACACATCATGAAGATATGAATGAACCAACATGTTTGTGTATTTATTGATGGTACTTAAAAATTTAATTGAGGTCAAAGGATTTCATGGACATGTTTTCTATAGTGCCAAGAATTTACCTTGAAAATTTGGACTCTTAAACTATTTTCTAGCTCAAGTTATTTATCTTCAAAGTTGCTCTTGTAGACTATGTCAGGTTAGAGACTGTCAAGTTTAACATCATTGAGATCTGAGATCACTAGTGAATATATCTAATGGTAAAGATTCATTTTTCAAATATCGATCCAATGGTGTGCATGAAGTCAAAATGTAAAAGGTACCTATAAAGAAATGTGCTAGTGACAAGTGTAACTATCTCATTGAATTGATAGAATATCAATGGTTCACGAGTATTCATACTAACAAAGGTTGATAATGCAGGTCAAATCAAAAGTAAAATGTGTAGAAGGTACATAGAACTTCCAAGTGGCACAATGTTAGGAGCTCTAATGCAAGATAAATAATGAGCATTAAAAGATAACGATCAATCTACTCAGAGGAGATCAATGGTGCATATTTTTCCAAAGTTGCCATGAAGCATAAGATAAGGTTAAGATGCTTAATGTTTAGTGTTTATATAGTGACCATTGGAATTTAAATATTCAAATTTGTGAACAAAACCAATGTTCATTTTTTGGGTTATAAATTTTGATCTAGGAAAAATTTATTAATGCAGTAAAAAGAAAAGTTGTAGAGGCTTTCAAGACACATCCATTTAATCTAGTTAGAAGGTATAAATGTTTGTACAGTCAAATTTATGGAGATTCAAAGTTGACAATGTATTTTTTATTGGTGTTCATATGTATAAAATTATTTTTGATAAAATTATGATTTAGTAGAAGGGTTTTTTGGTAGAAGAAACACATGAATATGTATTAGGGGACATATGGAGTTGACCTAGGTATTTGAGATTGATTTTTTAATCTTAATTTTCTCTATGGAGTGATAAATGGGTGAATAAGTCTTTATGAGACCTACAAGGGCTACTAAAGCCTAATTGGAAGGCATGGATGCTTAAGTGTGACCCATAGATTCTATGGCCAACTTGTGAATATGATCTTGAGCTTTGTATTATCATGTTATATGTCTTTATTTCTAAGGCAAGTCTTATAGCTGACCAAGTAGTTGATATACATGAGGACTCTATAAATAGTGGAGACCAAGGCAATGGTTTCTAGACTTGTAGGAGGAGAGAAGAGTAGATGTGATATTGAGTAAAGAAAAATTTGAAATAAAAGGTACATGTTAGTGAGGAAAATCAAAGAGCAAATAGGATCCATCATGTTTATTTGATTAAGTTTTTGAATGTGAACACATAGGTCATTATACCTAATAAGCTTATAAGAGGAATATTGGGCGAGTAATCCCTAGAGGTTGATTGAGTGAGTGTGCTTAGTGGATGGATTGAAGAGATGAGTAGGTTGAGGAGTGTGTGCATGACATAAAATTTATGTTTCTAATGTTGTGATAGATTTATTTCTAGTTTTTTGATTGTGTATATGTTTAGAAGTAAAGAGTGATCCAAAAGGGTGTTTTAGATGCATTTCTTTAGTGTGCAATTGTGTGAGAGTGTAAGTAGGAAAGAGTGAAATTAAGAGATGCCCATCATCAGGTGTATAAGACATTAGATCAAAGTTAGAGATTATATCAAGGTAGCTATGTGGGTGTTTGGTTACCTAGGGGGTTGTAGCCTCCTTTCTAGTTGGAGCTAGCTAATGGTCAATTTGGTGTTTAGCTAAATTAGGGGGTGTGTGTTCCTTGATCCATTGGTGCTAGTCTAAATATTGGATCTTATTTTATAGGGCTATAGTCCATATTGAAGGGTTCAGTGGGTTTTATCCCCCAAGTGGGTTTTCCACATATATTATTTGTTTATGTGATGTATGTTATTATGTATGATTTCAATGTATGTGCTTTCAAGTTTATGTTTCTTGATAAAGTTAATGTATACTAAATTTTGAAGAGTTGGGAATTGAATTGGATTATCTTACATCACTGATTTATCCCTCATTTCAGTGATTGTACCTCTAACCTATTTAATTGGAAATTTTTAGGATAAGGTATTTAAAAATGACTTATGAACCTGTTTAGTTGGTCCTTTCCCTTTATAATAATATTCAACAAAACTTTTTCATTTTAATGAAAATTTAATTAATTATGTGTTGTTCACTAGGTCACATGCATATTTGTTTCGATCCATTTATACTCTATCAAATTAAGTGTAAGGCTTATGTAATGCTCTTTATTGAATTGGAGAAAGAATACCCTTACTAAAAATGAAATTTAATTCCAAATTAGAGGGTGTATATGTTAAATAATATAATGCATTATTAAATCATATAACATAATTTTTATTAGACTCATCATCATGTTTATTTAAGCCTTGTAAATTTTCAAATGTAAATTTAGGCACATAATTCTTATGAAAATATGATATTAATATGTCTTCTAGTTTTTTAAAGTGGGTAACGAACCATTTGGAAGACTATATAACTAATCAAGAGCTTTGTATGTCAAAAATATATCAATGGACTTTAGAAATAGGAATATATATTTATCCCAATTGACAAAAACATGTATATATCATGTCAAATGGTTGGAAGGGTCTCCTTGATCATCAAATAGTGGTAAAATAGGCATGAAAAAACAACTTATATAAGGATAATCATAGGAATCTCATCTATGAGGTTGATATTATAGAATGTTATCATTAATAGTGGAATTACATGAAAATAATTGTAGACTTAAAAATGACATTTAATTTTGAATATATCCTATAACATTCATCAGGGATATAATATGACTATGAAGAATATTTTAAATATGGTAAGATATACTTATGGGTTGTAATTTACCATCTATTTGAAACATAAGTTTAATGGAATCATTACAACTATAATTGTAATCTAAGGTGGCATAATTTTAATATTTATAAACAATTTATAAAGGCACATTGAATAATTTAGAATCATTACATGAAGGAACAGACATATAACATTTGGTTTTCATAGCAACAAGTATATCATTTTTAATGTCATGAATATTTGTATAGCTATTGCATGAATTTTTAGAAGATAAAATAACATGTTGCATATGTGTATCTAATTATATTTCTAGAGAGGAAATGGAAGAATAATTTTCAACCTTTTAATTATCAATATAAGGTAAATAAGAATGACTTTTATTTTTTGGAAAATTTGTATTAAACTGAGAAACACAATCAATTTCTTTTGGATCTGCTCAGCTAGTAGAATGGAATAATTTTAATGTTTTGTCACATTTACATCATTGAGAGTTAAATAAAGATATTTGTTTTTAAATTATATAGTATTGACACCATCTAAAGAAAGATAAATGGAAACACTTTCATAATTTATATCAGTTGCCTTTTGTAATAAAGAAGAATAATTTAATAAAAAATTAACATTCACATCATCTAAGGAGAGAGAAAGTAAATTTATTTTAACATATGCAACATATAGTAAAAGAGAAATTATTTCACATTTTGCATCATTTCTTAAATAAGAAACAAAGTCAACTTTTAACACATTTGTATCATTATGAAGAACATCTAGTAGGAATTATAGTTTCATAATTTACATTATAGACATTGATTTTTTCATGTAATTTTTTTATATAATTATGAATAAAATGAAGTGAAATAGTAAATGGTAAAGACAAATTAGGTGTATTCTAAAATATGACATCCTTAGGTTATAAATCATGCAATATAGGAGTAGAAATGTATGCCTTATCCTATTTATCATCTTTCTCAACATGGTAATCAAGAGAAGGTTGTGAATATGTAAAGTATATTTTACCTCTTGTCTAAAAAATAAGATATTATGTAGAATCTTATTCATGATTATCATATCCACAATCATTTTATTCATAAATATTGTTATAATTTCTATACATACAATAATCATCATTAGTTCATCCTTGAGCATAATCAAGTGGTTATATTATTCCCATAAAGTAAACCATCTAGGGGATAAGAAAAATGAGATTATGAAACATTTACACTATAATATTCATATGGCACAACATTGGAAAAATAGCATAAAATCCAAGGGATAAGGAGGATTAGAGGATGCCATTTTAGATGAAAACTTTAATATGGGCACAATGAAGATTAAGAAATTTCAACATATTGGCTAGGTATTTTAGAAATATGATAAAGGTTTTTTTTTTTAAGTTAATAAGAAAACCCCATAAAAATAGGGATCCCTTGTGCCTTGTATGTCAAGATTTACTAAGAATAGTAAATTGGAAAATAAAAAAGGCCCTTATATAATTTTAATGAACAAAAATAGGTTTTTGATTATATTAACACAATATGAAAAAACTCTAAGGAATTTGAAAATAAAGCTACTATGAATTAGAAATGGACCAAATAATGTGTATTTATTAAAAATCAAAATCCTAAAATATTTCTAATAAATAATCAATATTTTTAATAAATTAAGGGTGTATTTCAAGAATCTTAGAGGTATTTATAGTAAAATATGATAATTAGTGAAAACCATAAATTGATTAAAGAATAAAAAAATCTTTTAATGTTAAGATTTACTATAAAAAAATTACAAAATATAAAAATACTAAGAGAATTGTTGCAAACAAAAAGTGGTTTTTGATTATTTGAATAGGAATATGAAAAAAATTGAAGGAATTTTAAAATTAAGCCATCATGAGTTAGAAATGAGCCAATCAGGGAAAAAGAAATTATAAATGTATGAATAAAAAACCCTAACAATAAGATGAGGTTAAAATCATAGGGTAAAAAGTAAAGGGATTATAATTTTTATAGAAATAAGGGGAAAAGAGATAAAATTTGAAACCCTAGGGAAAATCAGAATTTTGAAAAAGAAGGTTGAAATCATAAAGGAACGTAGGGTTTTACAAGGTCGATCAATATGTGGGTTCACCAGATGGTTTATCTAAAAAGGTAAATTAATTAATTATTAATTATAAATTTAAAAAATTGTTATAATGTTGATTTACATGTGAAATGACTAAAATAAATAGTAAAATAGAGTTTTGACAAGTATATTTCATGACAAGAAAGTTTGATAATTTGCAATGAAAAAAGCAAAGGAATACAAATAGTCTTATCTTGTTCTAATATACTTCCCTAATTTTAAGAAGGTTGATATATTGAGAAAATACTAAATGAAATGACTAAAACCTTCTCATTTTACAAGTGATTATTTTGAGCTTAAGATGTGATCAACAGACTAAGATAGATATGATAGTCAATCTTGTCTTGTTGGTCAATTTTTTGCTTTGACTATGAAGACTTGAAACTTTCTAGAGAGGTGTACAAGATCCTATAATTCTCACTTACAATTTTTTAGCCTCTGTTATGTGTGATTATATACTCAAAATATCAAAACCCTATTTTATTTCACATGAATTAGAAAGATTATTATATAACAAAAGGAAGGGAAAAAGTGGGGTAGTGGGAATGGCTGAGCTAGCCTAAAAAACCCTATGTAGTTGAGTGTTACGTACATATTCCATGTATAACTCAAGTTTATGTAGTTATACCATTAGATATGTATCATTTAATGTTATATACTTATTATCATAGTTCACCCTTAGAACGTGCAATTTTTTTTACTTTAGAATATATCTTTATGCAATGTTACATTCAATAGATCTTGAAAGTGTGGGAATGCTTTGTATAATCTCAGAATGATATTTTGTATTTTTTTGGTGCTTACTCATGGATATGTCTTTTTACATTATGTATGTATGAGAAATTTTTTCATGTGAATTCATTCCAATACCTTTGTTTACATAGGGATTATTTAGACTTTGAATTAAAGGTTAATGGTGCATAAAAAAAGAGGAGAACTAAAAATATTTAAAAAATAATTGAGGAAGGATAAAGAACTTAAAATACTAAAGGAGTGGCCAATGAGATGTAGAAGGATTCATGGAGTGGTATTGTTATGTCTAACCCTACCTGTGTTTGAATTTCATAGGCATTTATAGGTTGGATGTCATTTTTTACTCAATGGTTTTAATGTGATCAAGTGTTAATGATTCTATAGTTCTCTTAGCAATTGGGTCCTCAATTTGTGCCTCAGAACCAATTATATTTCCATCAAAAGCTAAGTACCAATCTAAAAAAGATACTCAAGGAGGGGTTAGTAACTTAAAATAATCATGGGATGGTTAGTAACTTAAAGGACTTAAATAAGGTATAGTAACTTAAAGTACTTAAGGATGGGTTTCACAAGTCACAAAGTGAAACAAGAAAATGTATGAAAAGTGTACCATTAAATTTAACTATTGTTTAAGACCTAAATTAATTAATTAATTAAAATAAATTTAAAAATATGTATTATGCTAAACTTGGGTGTATAGACCTAGATCCAAGATAGAAAATAACACTAAAATAAATAAGATATATATGTTATAAGGATTACTTATAATGGCAAGCATAAGAGCCCAAATTATACTAGGTAATTTAGTATAAGGATAAAATAAACAAGGACAACAACATACATGCTTCTCTAATAGTAATTAAAGCACACACACACACACACACACACACACACACACACACACACACACACACACACACACACACACACACACACACACACACACACACACACACACACACACACACACACACACACACACACACTAGGTAAATAAAAAATAAAGAGATAGGGATTTATATACTTACCTTCAATTGACTTTTTAGGGCATCAGTCTCCCCCTTAGATCTAGTGGTAATTTTTTGAGATATTTTAGATAAAGACGTTATTTAGAAAGGATGAATAACTAAAATTCCTTAGTTTTAGAATCCAAATAATATGGGGCATGTCTTTGGTTCAAATCCTCATATGAAGTCTATAATACCTTGAGCAACACTTGATCTCCACAAGAATAAGAATGTAACCTCTAACTCATTTTATAATTAAGGGTAGAAATCTAAGCACAAGTATAGGATATTATTGTTGTGTGTTTGTGGAATGATAATTATGACCCCTGTATATAATTATACAAACCAAAATAATCACCTAAAAATATAAGCTAATGGTATTGACCCAACTGATACAATATAAAGATATCAATTGACATAGCATTGTATTGGTAGTCTTGATATAATATAGAAAACATAGTTGTAGACACCTAGATTTCACTATTTAGTGTCAAAATTAACGTTGACACACTAACTTATCACCATCACTAATTAAAATTAATTCCGTCCAAAAAAAATAAAATTTATTAATTCTTAATTATTTAATTATAACCATGCACACCTATTTTCTTTTAAAACTAATTAAAAATCTGAATTTTTCACCTCATCCAAACATCCTCCACGTTTTTCTCAACAAAATGAAAATAGTAATCATCCATTGGGATGAGGTATCAAATATAGTCATAAATTATTATTATAATTCAAAAATATTATATTATCCTCAACCATTTGTCTCATCTTTTATAATCCTATAAATTCATGTGCAATCCTCCACAAAAATCATTCACCTTTAAGATAATGAAGTGATATAAAATATATATTGTGAATCAAAAAGAATCAAATCTATTCATATTATTTTTACTCCAAAACACTGCCCAATTCATTTTTACTTGGAAAGTAGTTGAGCATCCACATTTAGCATTCAAGATCAAATCTCTATTTGATCACAATGGAGAAGGTGATGAATACTTTGCATACGTAGGTATTATTTATTTATTTCATTTTCTATTCTATATTTTAAGTTAAGTTTATTTTTTATTAGATTCCGTTGTTGGATTTCATAGTTGTCTTGCATTCTAAAAAAATTGCTTATACATTCTAGCATGTCTGGTAGGACCTTGTCTTTCATATTTCACATCATAAGTGCATTTAAGGATTTATTTTAATTATTTTTTATTATTTTTATTATGCGTGTACATTTAACACTTATTTTATAATTTTATTACTATAATAGGCTTGTTTTATGAGTTTGTGAGCTTCTTATATGTAAACCTACAAAATAAAGAACTCATTATGCATAATACCAAATTCATTATTATAGTAATCAACAGATTCATTCATGTGTTATTTTTACTCATATTTTTGTAGAGTTTTAGTTTTATAATAGATTTTGTGTCTATTTGGTTTGCTTAATCTATTTCTATTTTAGTTATACTTTTAGTTCTAGATTTTATTTTTTGTTTAAGCCCTTATTAGAGAACATTGAAATAATTCAAAAATTTAGTGAAATCATCCTAAAATTCAAAAAATTCATCAGAAACATTAATGGAATCATCCTGAACTTCAAGAAAATTGTCAAAAACATCAATATAATCAACCCAAAATTTAGTGAATTGTCATAAACATCAATAACATCATTGCTTATATTATGTAAATTATTATAAACAATGAAATCATTATATAAGCATATATTTTTTCCATTTTTTGTTCTCTATTTTTGGTTATAACCTACTAACAAATTCAATGTCTTCTCTAATTGTTAAATAGTGAAATCATTATGTAAGCTAATGTTACTGTTATCACTCTAGAGTGCACCATACTTGAAGATGTGTAAGACACATGCTCTCTCTAGCTGATATAATTAGATCTTATCAAAGTGTGGGTGAATTTGTATTGAGAATAACCTCTAGAGAGGGTTGGTTCTCTTAAGAATTATCAATTAAATCTAATCTACTGTTATTTTTTGGATGGAAAAATAGAAGGAAACTAAAATGGGAAAGACTATGTAATGGGGTGATGTACCTAAATGTTTATTATTTATGAAAGCTTTTTTAAAAATAAGTAAGAAACACATATGAATTTTTTAAAAAAACTATGCAAAAAATCTTGAATATTAGTATTTCAAAAGAAGGCCTGAAAGAAGTTTGCAAAGTAAATTCAAATCCTAGCTCTTCAAATGACCTGTAGAGGATGAGATTTTCATAGTAGGTGTGGAAAGGAACTAAAAAATGGAAAGTAAATGACACCTGTATTCTAATACACAATCAAATTACACTCTATTCTGATCTAAAAAACATATGCAAAAAATCTTCTTTACTTGATAAATGATGTCAATTACAATTTCTTCTTTGCTTCAGGATTTGTTTTTCAAAATGGCTTCAAAAAGCCAATATATAAGTATAAAACCTTAACTAGATCCAAAGTGGCATGGAAAATATAAGGATTAGTCTTATTTGAGTTAAAATAAAACTAAAATCATTTTACAATATTAAATAAAGGATTTAAAATCTTCCAAATCTTCAAAAATTGTAAGTTCTTCATTTTTGGCATAAAATTCAGAAGTGGTGGGTCCACATTGACTTGTCAACCTTCATTGCATGAAAATAATGATATAAATTATAATATAACTCCATATTGAAATTGATTTTAAGTTCTTTAAAGTCTTTATCTTTCATGAAAAGCATGGGAGATGCATGAAACTAGTCAAACTAGTCAACCAAAGAGATTTGAGCCTTAAAGACTAGTTAACTCAAGTTGAGCTCATTTTGCATGATTTAAAACTTATGTACTAAATTTAGAATTATATATACAATTAAAAAACATATATTCCATGTTGTAACTAAAAAAATAATTCATTTGATACATTTTCAACACTATTCTTTACTTGCTTTATTGACCAATTAGGCCTATTAGGCCTGCCTAATAGCCTATCTTCTTGCATTTTGACTCCATTAAACATAAAATAATAAGCAATGAAATATTAAAAAATAAAAAATTTCACCTGAAAAAAAATTATTAATCACCAAAATATTTGATCTTGATGATAAAACACTCACCATTCAATCAATAAGGTTGAATAGGCCTATTTTGCTCCATTTTCTTGCAAACTGGCCATTTTGATTGAGCTAGTTGGGACACTTCTGAGATGATTTATGAAAAAAAATTAAGATCAATAAAAAGTATTAGGATTTTATATCCATTGATTATATTTCATTTAAGTGTCTTGTACTTCGTTTTACATGTTTTTATACAAAAACCGTGATTTCTTCCTTCATCTGTACATCTCCATACATAAAATTGACATTTAAGGAATAATATCTAAGTTTAATTTACATTTTAAAATATTTTAGGTTGAATCAAGATGATTTGATGGCAATAAAATCAACTTTTTTCAAAACTAGTTTTTTTAGGGTTTAGTCAAGCTTTGTAGCTAAATTTTCAAAATGATGGTTCATGAAGTACAGACCTCTAAATATTAAAAAAAATTCCATTTATGTGTATAAAACTGACCCCAAAAAAATAATTTAAAATATTTTATTCCCATTAAAAATATATAAAAATTTACAATGAGGATAAATCTACCTATGGGGTTTTGACTACATTCTGAGCTGCCTACACTCTTAAAGATTTTTCATTAATAAAAACCAATAAAATAATATTAATTTTATATTAATTATAATTAAATATGATTAATAAAAACATACTAATATATTTCATCCAAACTCTACATGTAGTGAAAGATATGAGCATCTGAACAGGAGGCTAGGAAGGGTGTCTAGAACTAAAAAAATGAAAATTTCACCAAAATGAAAATAAATATTCATATTCTTTACAATTCATTAATATATCATCTTGGGGTCTGTACCATGATATCAAAACTCTCTAAAATCATATTTTTATTGAAAAGTCAAAAAAACCCTTTTTGGCCTTTATGTCTGTTTGCTTACAAAAACCTATATGAACATGGTTTACTTAAAATTTAGAGTTTTTAAACTTTTTAAAGGTCTGATTATGATTTAAAAACATTATCCAATTATTTTAAAACTTTTATCTATATTTAGAAACCTCTCTTGCACTCCAAAATGATGCCTACTCAAATGGTGATCCCAAACGGACATGCTAAGGACTGTTACAAAAAATAAAGTATTTATAATTATCTAATGGCCATGATTTTTTTTATAAATTTATCCAACTCATGATGACCTTGTGTACAAAATTTTAGGTCCTAAAACCACATGTAGCTCCCAAAAAGCTTAATTTTCTCTCAAAATTGATCCATGTGCATGGATTATCTGCATATTTGAACTTGACAATGTTATTTTGAAATGATAGTGACCGATTTGCAATCCATTTTTGACCAAAATTGGTTCCTTTAGTCCAAAATTCTTAGCTGTAAAGGGCTATTAAATGGTTTCTTGAAAATTTTGAATGACATGAGTAGTAATTTGGCCTTGACATATCAGATTACTAACAATTCTTATTTTATTTAATCATTTTATTAATATTTTTTATCTAAATTTTTTATGTTGCCTTGATCCTTTAGCCATATAAACACTTTTAACATTTTTATTGCACATCGTTAGTCCAAAACAAACCAAATAAATCTATCCAAATCAAACATTATTTTAGTTTTTAGTTTTCCTTCTTTATTTCAAGATTTCTAACATTTTTTCATTTCAAAATTTTTATTTTGAGTGGTAACATAGATCACATTATAAAATTTGGAGTTAATTAACTTTAGTTTCTAAGCATTTATTTTGGTAGATCTTATTTCATATGCTCTTTTTTGTGGCATTAAATTGGTGACAATACTCATAAAATTAGAAACGACATTCACAAATTTTGTCACCCAAGACCAACTTACATGTATGTTCTTATCTTGATGTCACATTGGTGATGATACCTAAGAATTAGAGGCTAGTGTAAGTCTTATATATTTATTTTTAATAGGGGCTCTATCGACCATGGATTTTACCACTATGTAGTAAGTCAACCCCATGTACTAGCAGGGTATAAAAATTAGGTTAAAGCTATCATTCTTGGCTAATAAGTGTTATGTTTTAAGAACACCATGAAGTGAGGGGGTTTCATCCTCTAATACTCATTCCTTAAAAATCATGAGTTAGAGTTTAATTTTTTTATGTCAACAAAATGAAATATTATGATTGTGTTTGGAATATTGGTACTAGACCCATTTGTGTGCATATGTTAAATAATATTATTCCATGGTTTTAGGTCTCAACATAAAGAAAGGTATATAGTGGACTCCCCTAGATAATATTATTCATACTTAAGCCTAGGAAAGCCATTTCTAATGTCTAACTTGTAGTGCATCAATTAGCAATTAACACTAAGAAACTACTTTCTACACACCCTTATAACTGTGCTTAGTGGACCATGGGAAGAAGAGGATCCTCCATGGTTAGTACCCTAAAATATTAAGTCATATCTAATGAAATGGATAGACAAGTGGCATATAAATCCAATGAGTTATTCATGTCCCTTAGCATAGTTTCTATCCCTTTTTTTCTAATGCATGTGTGTTTAGAGTAGGACTTATTTGTTTTCTCCCTTGTGAAATACCACATGCTGAAATAACTTGATTAATATCAAAAATATTTTGAGTATTGAAACCAAAAAATCAAATTATAATCCAAAATATTCAAAAATCACAAATGTTGTCCTAAAGTCAAAACTTAGAGTACCTTGTTATCAATCAAATTTTAGTCATTTTGATCATTCACTTTATCAAAGTCAAGTATCTATCCTTTTAATTTTTTTGAGTCAAAAATACTTTCTCTTATAAATGTCTCCTATCACAAGGTACATGACTATTTTGAACAATCCTATGCTGAGGGATGATCCTTTTAGCAATGACCCTTTTCATTTTTATAGTAAAAAAATGCTAGGAATGTCAAAATACAAGAAATCTATGACAATAAAGAATTAGGAGCTTATCAATATGAAGGTATCCCTAAAGACATATTACCTCCTTACACATTCAATAAATATATATTATCCAATAAGAATGAAGTTTTACTCCAAGCATTGAGTCTCGGGGCAAAATTTACACCCAATTTTCATGTTCAAAATCTACACCATTTACTTTTTATAACAGATTCTTCATCATGTATCCAAATAAATCTACATCATAAGGATATTTATAAGCTAGCAAGATTGTCATTGGCTCATCTAATTCCAATCCCCAAGTCTCTAAAGACAAATGGAAATATATCCTCAATGAGGAATTATCCCAATCATGCCATGGGTTCTTATGGACGTCCATACCCATGAAATAAATCAAGAGATTGAAAATCTATAAGATAATAAGACAAATAATCATTTGGATAAACAAAGTTCCAACCCTGATCCATGTTTGAGTGTGAATCCAAATTCACCCTAATTAATCAATCTAAATTTGATCTTTAATTCGCATTCCAACTCACTTATCAATAATCAAACTAACCCAAATCCAAGATTGAATGTCCATTCAACCTCACCAATCATTAATAAATCAAATTAAAACTTGAATGTTTATTCAAGTTTACCAATCATTAGCCAATTCAATCCAAACTTTATTTCTCATTCAAATTTACCAAATACCAATCAATCAAATCTAAAATAGAATTCTTATTCGAGTTTATAACTAAAAATCAATTAGATCCAAACTGAATATTATTCAAGTTTTCCAATCCATCAAAATCCAAACTTCCATAGTTCACCAATCAACCATACAAATCCAAATAAAAATATGAACTTAAATACTCATTATAGTTCACCTATAAATAATTAAACAACATAAAATCTAAACTTGAATTCTTATTCAAGTTTACCTATCAACCAACATAAAAATTTTAATTTAAGAAGTAAATCAAATTAATTTTTAGGATTTATCAATCCAAATTATTTTTTAGGATTACCACCATAAAAAAATTAAACATCCACTAATCTAAGACCATTCATCAACACTGATAAAACCTTCAATCAACATCAACCTTTTATTGCCAAAACTCTTCCATATCAATCTTTTGGTTCTTATACTTTTCTAATTCCAAATTTTAACCAAAATGCACTTTTTAATTCATCCCTGAATCAAATTAACCCAAATCCACACCTGAATCAAACCAACCCAAATCATTTTACAAATCAAATAAACATAAATCCATCCCCAAATCAAACCAACCCAAATCATTTTTCAAATCAAACCATCCAAATCTTTTCATAAATGCCACTAATCCAAATATATTTAAAATCAAACAAATTCTAATTTCACCATCAATCCAAATATTTTCAAAAATAAAATAAATCCAAACTTATCCACTAACCTAACAAACCCAAACCTCTTTACATAATAAAGACATATAAATTCCCCTTTCAATACACATCCATGCCCATTTTTACTCTAAAAACAAGCACAACATAGTCAAAACATAAACACTCAGTCAAAAACACATGATCAAATATGGGAATTATTATTAGTCATAACACTCAAGCAATCCCTACCACTATCACCATTTCATAAATGAATTATGCCCTAAATCCTAAGTCCATAGTCCTGACTCATTCAACCAACTCTCAAAATCCTCCACAATCTCATGCTAAAGATTACTATGCTTATGATGTTGAGTCAACCATTAATTTAAACCTAATTTAAATATGACACAATCAACATCTACATGGATGCTTTAGTGAAATCCAAGGCCACACAAGTTATTCCTCAAGCTCATGGACAAATTTTTCACCACATGACATCTTGCTACTTATTCATGAGGTTGATAAACTTTTGTGTTGTACCTATAACCTAGGATTATGGACTATTATGATGATGCTATGTGGAAACATCTTGCAATTCTACCATATTAGAGGCAAGTTCTCTATATGGTCAACTCTAAGATTTCATGTCACTAATATGGTTCCATATGGTAACATCCTACTATCCTATTGGCCCCAAGTGAACTTCATGTCTAACCTACTTTGAGATCATAACTTGTTAGGATGGTAGAACATGGTATCATCTCACTCACCCATTAGCCTAGATGCTCTAAAATCTTTATGGGTTTATTTAAGATCATAGGTCACCAATATGATTCCACATGGTAACATCCTACTCTCTCACTAGCTTAATACTGATCATATGTCAAACTACACTGACGCCACTCTTGGCTTACTAGGATGGTGACATGTGGCTTCCTTTGAACCACTCATCAAAGTCATAAAATATATACTAAGAAAAAACCAAATAAAAGGGCCCCAAAATCAAAAGCATAATCCTTCAGGTCATTGACCTAATTGGATACATAGAATGTGAAAGCATTGGGGTATTAACCTAGTGACTTAGTCCCTCTAAGATTTCACACTCCCAAATGATTCCACTTGTAAATTATATATAACTCCAAGGTATTAGATTATTATCTTTACAACTAATCCTTCAAGATGATAAGATGATGCTATGTGGAATCATCCATCCAAATTTTATAAATCTTGAGTTTTAGCTAAGGAAAAAGATGAAATGGTCTCAAGCAAAAGCAACCAAGGTAAGCCAAGGAAAATTGACTAAGACAAAAATCCATAAATATCTTAGTAATTGGATAAGGCATGATCTAATGTAAAAAACAAATATGTCTCTAAGACTGGAAACACATTAAGGTAAAGCATACATATCTACATTGCTTTTATCAAATCTAAAAATAAGAAAAAGCTTTACTTAAAGTGAACCACATGATTCTAAACTAATAAAATCATTGTTTTAGTTTATTTATCAAATAAATGCAAAGTGATTTTGTCAAGCCAACATATCTAAAGGAATGGCTTGTTAAATATCATGCCAAAGATCTAATCTTAATGAAACTTCATTAGTTTAATAAATGACCTAGTTGTTGGGAAGCCATAAAACAAGTAAAAACTCAACTATAAAATCCTAGGGAATTCTTCCTTTACATAACGACTCCTTTTGAAGGGTTGGAATACCAATTCTCATAACTAGACATGACTCATTTTACCAAAAATCTTAAAAATAAAGATAACATGAGTCTTTATTCATGATTGGCATAATAATACCAAGAAAAATCAATATTTAATTCATTTCAACAAAATGAATTATTATTCCCAATAACAATCCCATAGTTATTTATCTAAGTTCCACTTATTTTTTAGGGGTTTAATTCCATTAATTATTCTCATTTAGATAAATAGAGATGCGTAATTATTAAACAATTAGTTACTCATGTCAAATATAAAATCAAGGAAATCAATATGTTAAAACACTTGAAAGCGCCTCAAAGGCTACATACTTTGATACATACAAGACTCTTGACAATATCCTATAAATCAAGGATTCACAAATAATTACATATTTGATTGACACTAATGTTTTAATAAATATAAGTATATCTCTTATACCATAATTGGAATATCATCTAAACTCTATCTTTTTCAAGAATATTACAAGTAGGCTAGCTTTTAAATAATTAATGATACCACATTACTCATCCTTTCAATTAAAAATTGAGAGTCATATCACAAGGCATGATTAAATAATGGAGGACCATTCAGTCTTCAATGTCACTCCTCATCCACTACCAAGCATCTACTAGATATAATAGATAATTCTCACCACCCAGACTTTTGTCATCAAAAAACTATTACTCTAGATACCCTCAAGTTCAAGACTACCAACTTTGATAATGTTTATATCCCAAGGCAAAGGAAAGGATGGATATCTAGACAAGGGTATCTTAACATAAGGGAAAACTATGCACACCTTATAGTCCAAATTCTTAGTTTTACCCATGTAGACTCACAATCCTAAATACAAGTAAATTATCATTAAAATAATCATATAACTAAAGATAAGAATTAAAAAATATAAAACTAGTAGGCAAGCTTTCACAACATAATAAGGTCTACTAAAATATTAGAGTAACAAGAGTATGTCTCACTCAATTTTTTCTTGCCAATGGTCATGGGAGAGATGAACAACCTACTACCATGCCCTACATAGGAGTAATTTAATGGATACCACTATGGAATCCAATTAAGGGTCAAACAACCTTATACTATGCCAAATATAGGGTTACTTTTCCATGTTACTAAAAGGACATTCATGGGAGGATTAAACAACCTTCCATAGTACCCAACATAGGAGGAATTTGATACGATACCAACATGAATATGCTACTAAAAAACTACCATCATTTAGTGTCACAAAAACATAAATGTATTCATAAAATAAAGTAGAAATCATTCTTTTCACTAAGGAAGAACAATCTCTTCAAGGCCCTTGAATGGAAACCAATACATGGTGCCCAATGCTCAACCATGGGCAAATAATAAAATAGGAAGAATAAACTAAATTTTCTTATTCCCTTAAAATCAATAAAAATAAGAAAAAAAATATAATAATTTCATTCTAAATGGACAATATAATACATGAATTGTTATGATTTCCACCTATCAACCTTCAGGTCACTTGGGCACTACCCTCTAATTATCTAGACTTAACTCTACTAAACAACAATTCCTATCTGATACTTCTCTTTATGTTCTATCTATCTTTATTTCAAATTGGAAAAAAGGTCCTAAACTAAGGGATCTCAAATTCTATATAAATACATCCCATAAAAGCTAACCAACTTCATTTGCCTCTTTATGCCTCATTAAAGGATGTTATTTCCCATTCTTAATTAAGGCACATGGTTGATCTTGTATATTATTACCTCTTTTCCCACTTGATATTAATACTAAATAATTTCATGGAATATCTTCAAATCATATAATAAACATTCTAGATGTTGGTTGAAAGATGTTTATGTCAAGAGATAACAAGTTTCACCCACTAGTCTTAAAGGTTGGCACCCTGAAATAGATTCTAAGTCCACTAGGGTGGAGAAATAAGCAACCAAGTACTTATCATGGGTTTAAGAAGGTATAAAATTGATTAGTGATATAACCATGCTTGGCATAGTCTCTTTCCTTCATTGTCCCTTTTCCTATTCCTACATAATTGATGTACACATCAAATTTATCTAGCCTAATAGTTAAAGTTATATAATTTAATCAAACAAGGAAATTTCCATATATTAACTATATCCAATCATTCATGGAATATAAACATAAATGTAGATGATTTCATAAGATTTAATACATAAGTAGTTTCTATTTCATAAGCTGAAAAGAAATGGTTCAACATGACCTAAGTCAATATATCTCAGAGACATAAATGAATTTCATAAATAGACATTGCATTAAAGAAATGTAAGAATCATACATTCATGAGTAATTAATCTAGAACATGATTGATAATAGGTTTTTCTCATGGTTCCAAACATAGGAAAATCCTTCATAAGTCCTTGCATGCCTCAGTGAAACATGTCTTAACAAAATAATTCAAATTAGAACTTATAAATCACAAGTTCATCATTATCTTTGTCAAAGATAAGAATTATGTAAAATGGGGCCTTAGATCCCCTTCCCCTTATGTATAATTATGCTTAGAAATCATTGAAAGAGGTGAGGATATTGGAACCTCAAAGGTGTAGCATATTCCTAAGTAGAAGTTGATTTATAATATTTTTCCCATTAGACTTTGACCTAATCCAAGTCTCTACCTTGAAGTACAAGTTCCTTATATGCTAAAATATTGATAGATTCCAAATTTATAACCCTATTAATCTCAACCTAAAAAGTCATCCAATCCAATACATGAGCAATGTTAGCAACATTTTGATGTAAAATAGAGACATGAAATACATCACGAGCATGAGATAGGCTAGGTGGAAAGGCTAGTCTATAAGATAATATACTAATGGTCTCCAAGACCTAAAATGGTCCAACAAAATGATATGACAACTTTGTAACTTTTCCATAACAGATGGGGCTCTTGTTGGGTCTCACCCTCAATACAAATTCATCGTTGACATTAAAATTTTGATCAATAATTTTCACACTAGGAAACTGCTTATACCAATCTCTTCTAGTCTCCACATGTTGTCATATCTTAATTACTCGACACTCCATTTATTCTAACATAGTAGGGATAATGATAACTCTATCTTCAATTTAGCTCTAACTTAGTGGGGTTTTATTGGCATGATGATACAAATCTTTGAAATATGACATCTTAATTAAACTATGATAGCTATTATTGTGAGCAAATTTCATAAGATATAAAAAATATTCCAAAAGAAATTAATGGTCTATACTATAAATTTGCAACATGTCTTTGAACACCTAATTAACTCTCTCAATCTATCCACCAATATTGGCATGTTAGGAAGTACTAAAATTGAGCTAAGTGTCTAATGATTTTTGTGAAAAATTCTAGAAGTGAGAAGTATATACCAAAACTTTATTTAAAATAATCTTATTGGGAATCCCATGCAATCTAACAACATCATTTAAAAAGACTTTTACCACTAAATTAGTTCACATGTATGTTTGTAACTCCAAGGTGTTCTTGGTAATGATATCTATGACATTTATACAAAATTAGTTCATCTAATACACCAACTAATGAAACATAGATACACCCTTTATGTTATTAAAAACCATCAAAATCAAGGGAATATCCTTCAAATTCACCCTTCAATCTCATACTAGAACCTAATAGTTATCTTACTTCTTTATAGAGGTTTTCCCCATGAAGTTGATTCAAACTCTAACTCCTCAATTTAGTTCACAAACTCATTACTACCAACTCATGGTACCTCCTACTTAAGGCATCAATAACCACATTTCCTTTCCTTTGATATACAACATTTCACAATCATATTCACACAAAAAATCCATCCAATGAATTTGATTCATGTTGAGGTTATGTTGATTAATTATATATTTCAAACTCAAATGATACGTCTTTAAAATAAAATGATGACCAATCAAGAAGTTTTACCATCTTAAGAAAGCATGAATGATGGTTGAAAATTACATATCATGTATGGGGTATCTCATCTCATAATTATTGAGTTTTTTAGATTCATACATAATAATTATGCCTTCCTACATGAGTACATATCATAATACTTCATTTTATGCATCAGTGTAGACAAGGATTTATCTCATAGAATTAGGCAAAACCAAAATTTGTGCACTAGTGATTTTCTCTTTTAGCAACTGGAAATCTTCCTCACACCTTACTATCCAAACAAACTTCTTCCCCTTTTTCTAAAGTGAAGTGATGCGATTCATAATGTTAGATAGATTCTCAACAAAACATCCATAATATCCTACAAATCCCATGAATATATGGACTTATGCAATGTTAGATGGTGTTAGCCATTTCATAATGGCAAAAATCTTGGCAGGATCCATAGAGATTTTTCCTTTAAAAATGATGTGCCATAGATATTTCACCTCAACTTATGTCAATGCACATTTCTACAAGTTATCAAATAATCAATTTTCTCTTAAAACTTATATGAACAACCTCAAATGGTTTTCATGTTCCTCTTCATTATACAAATAGATTAGAATTTCATCAAGAAACACCAACACTAATCCATCCAAAAAGGAGTTAAACACTTCATACATCAAACTCATGAATACTAGTGAAGCATTATTCAACCCAAATGGTACAAATGTAAATTCATAATTCCCATAACACATTCAAAATATAGTATTATGAATATTATGCTCTATGATATGTAATTGATGGTATCTATATTTTAAGTCAATCTTGAATAAAAATTTGGCTCCTTACATTTGATCAAATAAATAATCAATTTTAGGTAAGGGATAAAAATTCTTAATCATTTCCTTATTCAAATGGAAATAATAAATGTACAAATTAATGTATCCATCATTTTTATTCACAAATATGATGGGTTCCCACCATGGGGACACACTAGGATGAATCAACCCTTTTTCTAATAGTTTACCAAGATACATCTTGAGTTCACACAACTCTAGGTTGGTCATTCTATAAGGTACTTTTACGATGGGCTCAACACCAAGTATCAAGTCAATATAAAAATTAATCTCCCATGGAGGATGCATACCTATAAATCAATCTATAAATGCATTGAGAAATTCTTATAGAATAGGATGGTCATCTAAAGAAGCTTAATCTGGTTTATCTAACTTATCACTTACCATGATAATAAAAAATTGAAAACCTTTCATTTTAATCTTCTTGAGTTGCATCATAGTGATCATGAAAAAATAAATATGTCCCTTGAATCTAGATATTACCATAGGCATACCAAGGTCATCTTATCCTTCAATAACCTTGTCATGACAAAAGAAGTTGGATTTATGAATTTCAAGACAATAAATTTAAAATAAAACATCATAGGTGCCTAAGGGAATAATGTGTAATTACATTGGAGTGGATATGACACGAAGTTAAAATATACAACTATTCACTAGGGAGATAATAGACAAGTTAGCCTAGAGGCCAACTTAACTGCCTAGCTTTCTACCTACCTAACAATCACCAACCCACAATGGTCCAAAATAGAAGGAGAAATAAAGGAGTCTGATACTCCTAAATCAAACAAAATATAAATTTAAATTCCTCCTATCTTACTTATGGTTTCTATGACCATTTCTTGGTCCTTATCTTGGTGGTGATCCATTACTACATAAATTCTATGTCCTTAACCCACATTACCCACTATTTATTCTAACATAGGGGCCTTATATATACTGGTAGTTAATAGTTAAAGAGGATAATATCATGTATAATGATTATGATATCTATACATGAAACAAACACCTTTACATTTGTCTCATCCTGAAGGGTCTCTAATTGTTCTAGATCTAAAATAAGTAGTTGACCCTAATGATATTACCTACTCAAGCTACTAAGTTCATGAAATGCAAAACTATTGATGTTCCTAAGTTATAAAATCACATTTCCTTTGGTAGTATTTCTCCAATAGGTCCCTACTCTGATTATAGACATAATTATTACCTTTAAATTATTATTACCAAGGGGGCCTAAAATTATATTGTTTTGCTTTTTAACCTCCCCTAAGTGTAGGCTATACACCTTATAACCTTGATTCACGTTTTGACTATATTTTACCATGAAATTTATCTTAGGAATCTTGAGTCATTCCTTGATATTCTTAAGCCAATTAAGATTTTTCAACAATTTCTACCAAGGTTGTGAGAGCTAAAATGCACATTGTGCTAGCCATATTCAAATTTAGGCCTTTAATAAACCTATTTACTTAAATTATGTCATCCATATAAACTTGCACATATTTGATTAGATCTATAAAATAACACTCATATTGTGTCATAATTCCACTTCCCTACCAAAGGTTATGAAATTAATCTACCTTATTTTGAACATATATATGGGATAGGTAGTGTTATCTAAAATACTCCTCAAATAATTCTGAAGTGATGGAAGCTAGTGTTAAGTGTAGTTTCTTCTCCTCACCTTCCCACCACATATTGGATGAATATATAAGAAGATGGGTGCCCAAACATGCCTTCTCATTGGAGTCACAACCATATAAGATGAAACATTCTCTCATGATTTCCAACTAGGCTTTTATTGTAAATCCTTCTTGTGTCCCATTAAAAGAAAGAGGATGCATCCTAATGAAGTATTTAACAAGGTCGCTAGGCATAATCTTGGGAGGGTGGTTTAAGTCTCATCTCTCATGTCATTCACCATGTGATGCAAGCCTCTATCACCCTCATAATGGTGATGGGGAAGACACCTAGGCATATCTCTTTCTATTTTAATTAATTTTTCATTGTATTGGGAATGTCATGGAGAGTCCTTTTTTGCTTCATGTTGAACCACAAATAATCTCTATTTTAAGACATCTCACGTTTTTGCATGGCTAAGAGGAGTTGCAGTCCTATTTCATTCAGTCCTAACTGAATGGGAGGTTCATTATCACCAAGGTAATCATCACCATGATGTGATCGATATCCTCCTCTCATTATATATACCAATAGTAAAGACATCAAAAAACATGTGAAAACTAGTAAGCCAAAAGCAATTCAAATTACCTAGATCTCCCTATGTTGTAACTTGGGTTCTAATACCAAAATGTCACAATTTTGTTTCATTTAAAAACAATAATGACATAGTGAAAACAAAAGTATTTAGTTAAAAACATAAGAAAATATAGCAATTCATGTTAATCATAACACTTAATAAATCCATACCACTGCCACCATTTGATAAATGGATCATGCCATAAATCTAGAGGACATATTCTTGATTTGTTTAACTAACACTCAAATTATCCATGAGCTCATGTCAAATATTCTTATTTTAGATTAAGGTAAAAGTAGGTTTTGAAGGGACCCTAAAACCCTTTAAAAAAGATAGAAAGATGATACGATGATGCCCAACAAGAAAAATAATCCTAAAACAAACTATAAAATAGTATCAAAATTAGGTTTTACAGGGACCTAAAACCACAGCCAATAACCTTAAAAAATATCACAGGTTTTACAGAGACCTGGAAACTCAAAAAAAAATTATAAAACAAAGATCCAACTTTTAGAACCAGTTTAAACATCCAGCAGATAGGACCAGAATAGAAACAAAAACAACAAAGAGGACCTTAGTCTTCTAGTTCCAAGATCATCTTCATAGTCTCATTTCCAACCATTGCTATATCCTGTATGGATATTACAGTTGAAGTAGCAGCATCTTGTTGTGCTTTCTTTCTCAAGCTCTACCTTGTCCTCTTACTTGGCCCCTCTAGAGATTTTATTTCTTCATTAGTTTGTTTTCCAAGGTTAGCTACTACCGCACATATGCTAGAAGTAACCTCCTCCATTTTCATTATGCTTTCCTTAATGAGCCTTCTCAGATTATTCTCATATTCCTCAAGTTTAAATGGAAGATCACTCATTTGCTTCTCCAAATTATTAATTTTAATCCTATCAACTTCCTGGTTATGTTGCATTATTTCAACTTTCTTTTGCAGCTCTATCATTTCCTTATGCATCCACGAATCAACTTGGTAAATTGCATCTACTTTGAATTCGGTTGAATTCATGAAGGAGATCTTATTATACCTCTAGTGAGTGTCACACCTATCATCTGCATTCTCCTATGGAAAGGACTCATCCTTTTCAATTTGATTATCCCTTTCCATCATTTTCTCCTCTTTTGTCTCTACAGGGTCTTTATGCTTGTCATGATCATCCTTTTATTTTTCTCCAATCTCCATGGCAAGATTGGAAAGTAGAACCAAATTTTCCTTTTCTCTTGTCAAAGATAAATCATCAAGTAAATTATTAGTTTCTTTAACACTTCCCCCCACCACATTATGATTATCTTCATGATTAGAATTATTTTGTTCTGTATTACCCTCTGTTTTTTCCCCTTCATTTTCTTTCTCACTTTTGTCTTCATCTTCCTGACACCCTTCCAAATTTGAACGAAAATCCCCAGTTTCCATCCCTTCTTCTTCCTTAACAACATTCTTCTCAGAACTATCTAAACTTTCCCACTCAAATTCCTCTTCAACATTCTATTTTTTAAGACTGGAGGGTCTAGATTTTACTTTTTCTTTCCTCTTCACCTTTCCATTCTTCTTAGCCTGTGAATCATTATTTTTTTTAGAATAAAGATTCAATACTATAGCATTGCTTTTGCAGTATCCCTCTATAATAAGAATTAGTCCTTCATGTAAAATTGGTCGAGTTTCCTTCTTTCTATGAGCAAACAGACTTTGAAGCAGTGAAAAGCATAAATAAAAAGGGAAGGAGATTCTGTCTTTATGCCTAAAATGATTAAGAAAGACAAAATGAAATTGATGAACTCTTTTGCTTCTACCATCTAGGATAAAATACTCATGAATGTAGGAAAGAACATCTCTCCAGATTCCTTTTATCTGCTCCAAGTTGAAGAAATCTCCACTCTTTTCCAATTACTTCTCCTCTGCATCCATTTTTGGAAATTTTTTATAAGCAGCATTTGAAATACTAGTCTACTTTGAGAATTTAATGCCATTTGTGGGGAGCCCTATAACCTTAGTGATGAAATCCTCTGTGAGCTTCACAATAACACCATGGAGGGTTACTCTGTCATCGACCCAATTTTTGAAGAATTCCATCGTAATATGGGGTTTAGATCCATGCAGTCTCTCTATATAGCTTACCACTCTCCCTTTCTGAAGAATCTTCCAAACATCCTTTTTGTCCTTCCATTCTTCACAATTTTTGGCTCTTCCTTCCTTGGTTCACCCTTCATTTTGCACAACAAACAATATTCCAATAACACCCATACACTGCAAGTAGAACAATGGACCCAATTATTTTTTACATGAATTAGAAATTACCTATATGTTGGCACATGTGAATTCCACATTGCATTCTCGTGAATGTACATGTTCAATGAATGTAATCGATTCACCTTAAGTCCACTCCTCTAAATCATTAATTTACTAATCCTGGTAGATCTTTCCCTCTTTAGAATGAATGGAATCATAAATGATAAGTGCTTTGAGATCAACATTCTTGTTTAGTGCATCATGCCATCTCACCTTTTGCCTCATTTGGACAGCATGATTAGCTATCAAGTCAACAACTCCATTAGCTTCTCTATATGTGTGGGATATGGTCACTTTTTCAAACTTTAGAATTAAATCTTTAATTTACATCATCTTAGCCTCAATAGACCATGAACTTGAGTTTTTGTTATTTAGGATGTTTGCAATATTCAACGAGTCACCTTCCAGCCATAATTTGAAAAATCCCAATTCAACAGCTAGTCTAATAGTATATAGAGTTGCAGTAGCTTCAGCAATATGACTATTTGACTCACCAATTGGGATAGCAATGGCATCAACTACATTTCCCATATGATCTCTCAAAATTCCTCCACATCCCACTCTTCTCAGATTCCCTTTAGCTGCTCCATCAAAATTTCCTTTGATCCATCCTTTAGGGGGGACATTCCATTTCACATTCAATCTTGAATTATCAATTTTCAGATTAGGCCTTTCAAATCCTAAGGGGTTATCAAATTGAAAGGTTTGATCAGAATCCCTCTGTGATTTAAAATTCTCCTTTATAGCTCTAATAATATTTTGGCCAAGCACCCATCCTGGAAGTTCTTTACTTCTAAAAATTCTATTGTTTCTTTCTTTCCATATCCCCCACCATATATGAGGAAGTGTTAGTTTCCAAAAGAAATTAACATCAAGATTTTTTGAGGGACAACACCAACTTTTAAAAGATATATCCACACTTTTCTGATGTACCCATGTTATTCCCTAGAAATTAAGGATCTCTATCCATACTTGTTGAGTGTAGGGACAGTTCAAAAACATATGATCTCTATCTTCAAATCCACTTTTGCATAAGATACACCTGTTAACCACATTTATTCCTCTTTTTTGTAAATTGTCTAGGGTCAAGATTTTATTTTGAAGCAACATCCAGAAGAAGATATTTATTTTAGGGATAAGCCCCTTCATCCATGCTTGAGACCATAGACGTTGATTACCCTTTTCCTTTGAAGTAAAGATAGTAGAGACTTTAAATTGTCCACTAGGATCATCATGCCAAATAATCTTATCCTCTAGATAGGGATAAAGAGAAACATCATTAAGAGATAATTAGATGTTCTTGAAGTCTTGACTAACCTCATTTAAGTTCACCCATGAATTATTCTGCCAATAATGACCCACTCGAATACCATATCTCTGCTTACATCGATCAACTAAATCTTTATCTTGGAAATCTTCCATCAAAGGATAATCCTTTAACCATACATCATCCCAAAATTTCACCTTAAGTCCATTACCAACTTTCCAAGAATATCATTTTTCTAAAGTTTTTTCAGTCCCCTGAATAGCCACCCATATGGAAGAGGGATGGATTACATCAGGATAAGAAAAGAAATTAGAAAGGGATTTTGCATTGAAGAGGTACTTGTGTTTCCATATAGTACTCCACTCTTTGTTTTAATGATAAACTCTCCATCCCAATTTGGCTAAAAGAGATTTATTCATACTTATGATTTTCCTAATTCCTAATCCCCCTTCCCTAAAAGGTTTCCAAACTTTGTCCCAAACAATTAAAGGCATTCTTATTTTTTCCTCAGTACTAGTCCATAGGAAATTTCTTTGAATTTTTTCAATAGCCTCTGCATATTTACTAGGAATTATAAATAGACTTAAAGCATAAGTAGGTATGCTTTAAAGATAGGTTTTGAGAAGAGTTAACTTTCTTGTCTGACTTAAGAGGTTTCCTTTCCATCCCGCATGTTTCTTGCTGAACTTATTAATAAGATCCTCCCATAATGCATCAGGGACTTTCAGACCAAGAGGTAGACCCAAATAAGAAGAGGGGAAAGATCCTATAGAACATTCAAGAATTTTAGCAATTTTATTTTGTTTTTGGATAGGGGTTTAAATAAAAAACACTAAACTTTTGTTCTAGTTAATCAATTGACCAAAATCAGAAGAATATAAATTAATAGCTTGCTTCAAATTTCTTGCTTCTTTGACTTCTGTTGAACCCATAAAGATAGTATCATCAACAAATTGTCCATTATAACAAACTAGAGGAATGGAAGATGGTTTTAGACCCTTGAATAAACCTTTATGGACCAAATCCCCTATATATCTTCCCAAGTAATCAGCCATAATTACAAAAAGGATGGGGGATAAAGGATCCTCTTGTCTCAATCCCCGTGATGGATTAAAGAAGTGGGATGAACTTCCATTTACCAATACAGCAATAGAGGAAGTAGAAATCAACTGATATATAATACCAACCACATTTTTTTCAAAACCAAAATCTAAAAGACTATTTGAAAGGAATAACCAGTCAACCCTATCATAGGCTTTAGCAATATCAACTTTCATTATGAATCCCTGATTGTTAGAACAAGACAATGACTGAATATTCTCATGAGCTATGATAATAGAGTTGAGAATTTGTCTACCTGGGATAAATCAATTTTGCTGATCAACAATTAACAAAGGAATCACTTGAATTAGTCTGAAAGTAAGGACTTTGGATATGATCTTATAGAAAGCGTTACATAGACTAATCGGTTTAAACTGATCAGGAGAATCAACGCCAATCTTCTTAGGAATCAAACACAGAAAGGTGGCATTAACTTCCTTAAGCATTTTTTTCGCTCCAAAGAATTCCTTCACAACATCATTTACATCTTTCCCAAAAAATTTCCAATTTTTTTGAAAGAATAACATGGGAAAGCCATCAGGTCTAAGAGCTTTATCTCCTCCTAAAGAACAGACAGCTTTGAAGATTTCATCATCCTTTGGAATTAAACTTAACATTTTATTCTGTTCCTTCAAAACCAATGGAGGAATCACTCTTAGGATTTCAGCCTGATTATCCATATTAATATTAGGATCCACCTTCATAAAGGATGAGAAAAAAATATCCATTTCCTTTATAATATCCTTTTCCTCTATAATCTTCAAATCTCCCTTTTTTAGGTATGATATATGAATTTTAGCTTTATGCTTTAGAGTCGATAAATGGAAAATTTTTGTGTTTTTGTCTTCTTCACTCAACCATAACAACCTAGATCTTTGTCTCCAATAGATTTCTTCTTTAGTGATAATATATTGATATTGATCCAACTTCTCATTTTCTTCAATAAGGAGATCAGTAATATTGTCAAATATTATTGTTATTATGACATTGGGATAGCCATAAATTTAATCCTATTTTAAATATAATTCATCCAACATCCATGTGGATACTTCAATGGCCTCCAAGGCCATGGAAGTTATTACTTGAGATCCCAAGAAATGTTTTTGCCATGTGTCATCCTACCACTTATCCATGGGGTTGAGAGGATTTCACATTACACCCACAACCATATGACTGTAGATTTTTTTGATGATTCCACATGGAAACATCTCATTATTTTATCATTTTTGAGGTAATATCCATATATAATTACCTCCAAGATTATAAATCATCAAGATGGTGCTACACGGTAGCATCCCACTAGCTTGCTAGTAAGCTTCTTATATGAACAAATCTAGGATCACAAGTCATTAATATACTACCATGTGGCATCATCCCACTCATATACTAGACCAAAGTTTCCTCACTTTTTATGTTACTCTCTAGAATCATGGATCATTAGGATGATGCCACATCATAACATCTCACTTACCCACAATCCTAACATTAATTGTATGTTATACCATATTGATGCCACTCCCAGGTTAGTGGGATGGCAATGCATGGCTTCATATGAACCACTTATAAAATTCATAAAATTTAACTAAGTTAAAATCAAAGTAAATGGACCCTAACTCAAAGGAATAATCCTTTGGTTCATTAACCTACTTAGATATGTGAAACATAAAGGCATTTAGGTATTAACCCCAATGATTTAGTCCATTAAAACTTCCATGATATTGGAATTTATCACTTTAAAGTTTCACATAACTATAGGGAATTATAGGCTTATCCTTCTTGCTAATCCTTCAAACTACTGGGATGATGCAACATGGAATCATCTAGCCAACTTTCAAATAACTAGAAATTCAATTAAGGTAGAAGTCAAAAGAAACTCAACTAAAAGTGACTAAGGAAAGCTAAGGAAAAATGACCAATTAAAAAATACATCAAGAGATTATTAATTGGATAAGTCATGATTTGAAGTAAACAACAAAACTGACTCTATAACTAGAAACATGATAAGGTAAAATGTACATACCTATGTTGTTATCAAGTCTAGAAAAAAGAAAAGCCTTTTCTTAAAGAGAATAACACAATTGTAAACCAAAAAACTCATTGGTTTAGTCAATTTATCAATTGAAAACTTGATTTTTATCAATCCAACATCTCTAAAGGAATAAATCACTATAAATAAAACCAAATATCTAAGTTTATTGAAACCTTTTTAGTTTTATAAATGACCTAGTTGTTGGGAATAAATAAAACAAACGACTCAACTATAAAATCCTATGGAATTATTAATTTACATAATGAATCCTTCAAAATATTTATAATACAAATGTTCATAACTATACATGACTTATTTTACCAAAAAATTTAAGCACAAAGACAACATGAGTCTTTATTCATGATTGACATAATAATACAAGAAAACATCAATGTTTAATTCATTTTAGCAAGCTAAATTTTTATTCCTAGTAACAATATCATAGTTATTTATCTAAGTTACACTTATTTTGGATGGGTTTAGTTTCATTAATTATTATCATTTAGATAAAAAGAGATGCATAATGCTTAACTAACCAATTGCTCATGTCAAGGATAAAAGTTAGGAAATCAATTTGTTAATTCACTTGAAAGCACCTAAAAGGATAAATACTTTGATACATACATTAATCTTCAAAATATCCTATAAATTAATAATTAATAAATAATTACATCTTATATTAACATTAAGGTTTCAATAAATAGAAAAAAATATCTTATTCCATAGTTGGAATATCATCACAACTCTATACATTGAAATAATATTACAATCATGCAAGTTGTTAAAGCATTAATGATATCATAAAACTTATCCTTATAATTAATAAGAAAAAGGCACATCTCATGGCTTTATTAAATAATGGAGGACTAGTTAGTATTCAATGGTGTTCCTTGTCTACTCTCAAACATCTATTGTCCATAATAAGAAAGGCTCACTACCCAATATTTTATCATCATCAAGTTGGTGTTATAGATACCCAAAATTTTATACTCCCAAATCTAATCATGTTAATATCAAAATTTAAATTCAAGGGTGGACATCTATTTATGGTTATCTTAACACAAGGGAAGACTATGCACACCCTATAGTCCAAATACCTAGTTTTACCCATAGAAACTTCCATTCGAAAATTTAATCAAACAATAATTCAAATGATTATACAAGTGATGATAAGGATTAAAAAATATAAAATTAGTAGGTACTCTTTCAAAGCATAACAAGGCCTATCAAAATATTAGAGTAACAAGAATATGTCTCACTCTATTATTTCCTACCAATGCTCATGGGAGAGTTGAACAACCTACCACTCTACCCCATATAGGAGGACTTCAACTACTACCACTATGACATCTAAGCAAGGGTGAAACAACCTTTCACCATGCCCAATACAAGATAAATTTTCCACATTACTATGAGGGCATTCATGGGAGAATCAAATAACCTTTCACTATTCCCAACATAAAAGGACTTTGATATCTTACCAACATGAAGATGTTGATCACATACCACCATCACTTACTATCACAAAAAAAATAAATGTATTCATACATTACATTAGAAATAATTTTATTCACTAAGGAGGAACAATCTCTCTAAGGCCCTCAAATGGAAACTACTATAAGGTGGTCAATGATCAACCATGGGCACATAATAAAACATACATAATAAAACAACTGTCCTTATTCCTCAAAAAATAAGAAAAAAAAGTAAATAATATAAAAATTTAATTACAAATGTAAAACATAATACATGAATTATTCGGATGCCTACCTATCAACCTTTATACCTCTTAGTCACTACCCTCCAACCATCTAACTCAGCTCTCCTAACCACTTGTTCCTATTTGCCACTTCTCCTTGTGTTAAGTCTATTTTTATTTCAAGTTGGAAAAAAAGTCATAAACTAAAGGAGCTCAATATATATATATATATATATATATATATATATATATATATATATATATATATATATATATATATATATATATACATACATCTCATAATAGTCCAACCACATCCATTTTCATGGCCATGCCTCATTAAGGTATGTTCTTTCCCATACTCAATTAAGGCACATGGAAATTCTTGCATATTTTTGTGGTTCTTTATATGGCTTTCTTACCTCTTTTCCCATTTGATATTAGTACGAAGGCAATTCATGGAAGATCTGATAATTGGCAACTAGACATTCTAGATGTTGTTTACAAGATCTTTAAATTAGGAGGTAATAAGTTTCACTCACCAGGCTTGAAGAACGGTTACTTAAAATAAACATGAAGTCCACTAAGGTATAATACTACATAATTGAATACTTATCATGGGTTTAAGAAGGTTTAAAACTTATTAGTGATATAACCATTATTTGCATAGTCTCTTTCCTTCATTGGAAATTTTATTATTGTTGTACACTTGATGCACACATTAAATTCCTCTAACCTAATAGCTGAATCTACATAATTTAATCAAACAAGGAAATTTCCATCAATTAACCATATATAATAATTCATGAAATATCAATATACATGTAGATAATTTTGTATGATTCAATACATACTTAGTCACCATTTCATAAGCTTAGAAACAATGGTTCAACATGATTTAAGTCAATATATCTCATAAACATAATTGAAATTCAAAACTAGATATTGCATGAAATAAATGTAAGTATCATACTTTATTAAGTAATAATTCCAAAAACTGATTTATAATAGGTATTTCTCATGATTCCCAACACATTAAAATCCTTCGTAATTCCTTGTTCACCTTAGAAAAACATTAATTAAGAAAATAGTTAAATAACCATAATATATAAGTCATATTTTTATAGTCATATTTTTCAAAGATAAGCATTATGATAAATGGGGCCTTACACCAATCAATTTATCAATAATCCACCCCATAATCAATATTCATTTTCACAAGATAACACCAATTCAAACCCATTTATGGGTCAAACATCTAACATGTTTACCTATTCAAGACAAAGCAATTAATTATCACCACATGTCATTCAAGAGTGGAAAAATATGAAGGATATGATCTAAGGCTTCCAATATTGTACCTTTTCTAGACAAAAAAATCTATAAATTTGAAGAAATATGTCCTTATCCATACGATGTAAATAATATGATAAAACCCTTTACAAAACATTTTGAACCCATTAAAATAAATAATAACAAAGGTAATGGCAATCCAATGAAATATCTTAAATACTTATATATGATATGTGTTAATTTTTATATAAGTACAAAGCTAAGGATGATCCTATGGAACATCTTAAAGAATTCTATATGGCATGTGTTGATGTTTCATAATATAATAAATGCATGTTAAGTATTTTTAATTTTAGTAAATGGGTTCAAGCCTTAGAATACTTATCTTGTGTACCTAAAGGATTGATCTCCACTTTTTAATATTTATGTATTAATTTTGTTCATATTTTTTCATATAATTTTAAAAAGGAGTTGATAATGATCGATCTATATAACACCAAATAATGAGACAGTGAAATCTTTACCTCTTTGTTGAAAATATGGAAATTATTGAAAAAGAATTTTCCATGGTCCTTCCCCTAAAAGGAACTCATTACCATCTTCATGAAAAACCTTAGCATGGATTTGGATCATCAAATAAAAATTCATTGTCCAACATCCTTTTATGCAATCATCAAAAAAGGAATCTAAATTGAATAAAATTTAATTAACAAGGGTCTTATCAATTTTTTCAAACAAGACACCAATTATTCAAACCAAATAGATAAACCTAAGTTATTTTCCAAAAGAAAAACATTTTAAGTGATGTGTGATATATGTCGAGCATGTTCAAAACATTCAACCTATAAAAAATATCACAATACCTAGTGGTCAATAAAAATAAGAAAATCACAAATGTAAGATCACTCAATTAAGAGAATCTTAATAATTAGTTTTTATAAATTTGGCTTAGGTAAACATGATCATATGGCCCAACACCAAACATTTATACTAGAATGGTACAATGACAACTAAGATTGTTAATACCATAGCATAAAGGGACATTCTACCAATAAATGTATGAGACTAAAAAATTATGTCCAAGATCTCATAGGGCATGGGGACAACCATTCAAAATCAACCATCTAATTTATACAATAACCAAAAGTTGGGAATATATAAAGATCCATTTCCCAAGGTAAATAACAAACTCAAACTAGTAACATCAATCAAACTAATCACCCTTTTGATTCCATAGGCAATTGTGTTGATTATAAAAACCATCATTTTTAGAAAATCATAGTAAAACATAAATATTGCACTATTACAACAATGTGTACCAAGCTTACCATTCTAAGTGATTCCTTACATTCTATTTAGATTAAGTACAATACCATAGACTTCCTTGAGAATACACCAACTCACATATCCATTTTAGAGATTCTAAAAATGTCCCCCATATATAAATACATCTTTAATATTTTAAATCAAGAGTCAAGAGTCCCTCTAGACATCAATCCATCCAATTTTAAATCACTAGTTGTAAAATTATCCAATAATAATCAAGTTACATTTAATAATTATGATGTCTCCCCTATGGGATCTACACATAATTAACCTTTATATATAGAAGTCATAATCTCTATAAAAAAAATAAAAAGGGTGTTTATATACAATGGCTCAACTTTAAACCTATGTTAATTAATATTTATTAAAAATTTGGGGTATCCTAATAAAAATCTATAATTGAATATTATTACCATGAAGGCATATGAAAATCATGAACATGAATTTATGGGCACTATATATCTTACTTTGATGATGGGACTTGTTATTTAGGAAACATCAGTTCATGTGCTTGATTTGGTTTTACCATATTATTTACTCTTTATACATTCATGGATATACTATATGAACACTATAACTTCTACCATACACCAATGTTTGGAGTTTTGTCATGATGGTATGGAAGTAATCACACTCAGTTATATTTAACCCTTTTAATGTTATAAATTATTGGAAGGATGTTATCAAAAATCCAATTATCCCTATTTTACAAAAGACACATTATATTATTGAGGAATCACCAAATCTTATCAATTACATTCATCATGATACATTTCTTGAAACACCTCCACTTAATGGTTTGTAGAATATGTCATCCACATCCACTTCTATAGATACTCATTAGTCAATTCAAACATCTAATAAACCTTACACTTTAAAAAACACACCATCTCCTCCATTTAAATTTAAAATTGTTGACAAAGGCATGGATGAATATGAAATCCAAGATTCTCATTACTTTGGTAAAATTCATGTCCTCATATAGTCATGGTAAGCCCCATTATTGAAAGGATACCCAAGTGTTTTGAAATTTTGTTAAGACCTAAGAAATTGAAGGTATCTTTATTTTTAATGAAAAAATAAAATATTCAAAATTTATCTTGGTTTTATTTATATGACCAAGTTACTTCAATCCTTAACAAGCAATATCCCATCACAAAATCCATCATGTGTAATATAATGAAGTATAAAGGCCAAGGGCCTTGGCTTCCATGAAAAAGCACAAATATAACATATCATTCTTAAATATAATGAAGATTTACATAGTATATTATTTAAACCACCTGATATAAGCACAAATATTTACCAAATTAACTCATATAATGAGTCTGAGATAGGCTTTTCAAACACTAAATTTTTCTTCCATCTATAGCTGATTTGAAGATCTATCCATGACCAACTTAATCCATGAAACATTTGTCTTAACATAAACTAAAATATCCAAACAAAATATAGTGGGACTAATGATAAACACCTATGATTCATCACTTCCAAAATGATGAAACAATACACAAATTCTTGATCACAAGAGATCATATTTCTATAGGTCACAAGAAAGGGTTTTCCATCTAGTTAGATGATTATGCATATTTTGGGGAATTATTATCACATCATAAAATCAATACCACAACAACTCAAAAAGACACATTTAATAATGAATACCTTGAGTAATAACTCAACCTTCCTCCACCAGTCACAAAATATGAAGAATAATTAACTCTCGTTATTGAAGACACCATAGTAGTTAACATTGGGACATAGGAAAATCCAAATATAGTCAAGGTTGTTGTATCATTAACTCAAAAAGAGTAGGAAATATTCACCCTTTTTCTTAGATAATTATCCAACATGTTTTAATGGTATTATGTAGACATTATAGGGTTTAATCCTTCACTTGTTGTGAATCATCTTGTGGTTCATCTAGATGTTAAATCTATAAAGAAAAGAAAAATGCATCCCAAAGTTACACTCTTAGTGAAGGAAGAACTAAAAAAATAATTAGATGTTGGCTTCATACATCCCATAGATTACTTAAAACATATATCTAATTTTTAACCAAAATCAAAGAAACCAACCAAATTTAGAGTATCTAAAGACTTCACAGATATAAACAAAGCATTTCCAAAATACAACTTTCCATTTCCAAACATAAAAATGATTATATACTCCACCATTGGTCATGATATGTTGTCTTTAATGGATAGCTTCTTAGGTTATAAATAAATAAATATATCTCTTGAGGACCAACATAAGATAACATTTACAACACATTGGGGAACTTTTTGCTATCAAGTAATGATCTTTGGCATCGAGAATTATAGAGACACATACCAGAGAGTAATGATAATTATATTCTATGATGTTATTCATGAAATCATGGTAGACTATGTTGACAAAATTATTGTTAAATGCAAATTTAGAGAATAACATCCTAATATAATCTACTAATTTTTTGAAATAATGTGAGTCAAGATCTATTTTAATCCAAAGAAGTCTTTAAGGCTATATTAGGCAAGTTATTAAGATTAATAGTTTCACATCATGGAATAAAGGTTGATTCATCTAAAGTTTTAGCTATCATTAATATGCCTCCACCTAAAAACATCAAATAATTTTATAGTTTACAAGGTAAGATTCTTCCAATCTAAATATTCATATCATAGCTTGTATACATCTATCATCTGTTCACATTATTTCCTTAATAAATATAGTTTGTTCACTTGGAATGAAAGCTATAACAAGGAATTTGAGAATATGAAATGGTATCTTTCCAATATACTAGTCCTAATTCCACCTACTTCATGATTTTTTTCTTGTTGAATATATCTATTACATACTACACACTAGGAACAATGTTGGCTTAACATGATGAAAGTGGATATGAATGAGCAGTTTATTATCTAAGAAACATTTTTGTGACACATGAGATTCATTACTCTACCATGTAAAAGTCATATCCCATTGTTGTTTTTAATTCCCAAAAACATTACCATTACATGCTCAATAATCACATTGACCCTTTTAAATATCTATTATTCAAAATAACTCTAATAGGTAGAATGGCTAAGTGGGTCATCTTTATTATTGAGTTTGATATTTAGTATGTAAATAAAAAATAAATCAAGGGACATGTATTGGTAAATGAATTATAAAAGGCTCCTTTATAATATCACACACCTCTCATCATATATTTACTAGATGAGGCAATCATGGCAATTGATGAATACCTAGTCTAGAAGTTATATTATGATGGCTCTTTTATTAGTCATGGTTTTAAGGCAGATATATTATTGGTTAGTCTTAATGGGGACTTAATCCTAAAAACATTACTTATTTATTTTCCTTTTACAAAAAACATATCATAATATGAATCCCTTATAGTTGGTCTCAAACTTAGAATACAATAGGGTATCCAAAATCTTATTATCTTTGGTTATTAAATACTTGTCACAAATCATGTCACTAATGGATTATAAGATATATATGAAAAACTAATCACATATAATAGAATGGTGGATATCCTTAGGTTTTGATTTACTTATATATAGTTTGAGAAAGTGCCAAGGGATACAATAGAGAATTTGATGTAATGGTAACAATTGGTTCCTTATGTGATCTTCAAATTAATAATAATCAATTTATCATAGAATATTTGACAACACTAGCTTATGACACTCTAAAGTCTAAATTAGTTTTCAAGGTTTTTGGTCTCACTTATCATTATTATAATGACATCTATTAATACCTCCATAAAAAATACCATTCCATAAAATTTAATACATAACCAATACAAATCCTTTATCTAATAAACATCAAGCTACATTATCCCTGCTCAAACCTTATATAGAAGAATTTATTATGGAACCTTGTTAAGTTGCTTAAATTATGAATATTCTACCTTAGCCATTAAATAAGTTCATGAAGGAATTTTTGGTTCTCATATTAGTGCCATATTCTTTGCTAAGAAACTATGGCATGTGGATTAATATTAGCCTACAATGGCATATGATTTTGGTGCATATGCTACAAAGTGTGTGCCTTACCAAAATCATGGTGATCTTATCCATATCCAATCATAGGAATTACAAAACATTACTACACCTTGGCCATTTTCCACATGGGGGTTACATCTCATTGGTAAAATCAATCCTAATTATTCATATGACCACAAACATATTACTATAGCTACCAAGTAATTTACAAAATGTGATGAAGCTATGCCCTTAACTTATGTCAATGATAAGCAAATTTATAAGTTTATCTTAAATCACATTATCTATTGATTTGGAATCCCATCCACTATCATATCTGATAATGGAGAATTATTTAAAAACAAGGACATAAAGGCCCTTTACCACATTTATAATATTAAATATAAGTGGTCCACTCCATACTACATAGAAGGTAACAAAAAAACTAAGGAAATAAATTAAAATATCATAAAAATTATCAAAAGAGTTGTCAACCCAATTGGTCATGACTAAAATACATGGATTTATCCTACTTTATGGGCATACCACACAAGTATCCACACACCTATGGGGGAAACCCCATACTCTATTATTTATAGCATTGATTCAATCTTACCCATTGAAGTCAAGATCCTATCATTATTCATATCTTTGTAAAATATAATTTATGATGAAAAATATCATATTTCAAATGTAAGTGAGATTAACCTACTTGATGAGAGATGTTTTAATGCCCTAAACCACTTACAAGTATAAAAAAACCACATTCACTATAGCTAAAATAAGAGGATTAAATCTATGTAATTCAAAATGGGTGATCTTGTTCTTAAAGAAAATTGATGAAACACAAATGCAAAATGGGAGGAGGAAGGTGAGTTCAAACCAATCTAGTTGGTTCCATACATAATCATTTCAAAATATGGATTCAGAGCTTACAAAATAGACACATAAGATGAAGAGAAGCTTGATGAACCCATGAACATCATGAACCTCAAACATTTTTATGCCTAAGACATTATAGTGATGTTGTATATATATTAAGTATTCAAAAAAATTAAAAAATTAAAAATATGCAAGAAAATGAGAAATAAAAATAATACATTCAAAAGGGAAAACTAGTTTACTGGCGCTTTGGGCAAGTACCATGGTGAAAAATAGTTTGTGGTCACATGTGTAATCTATTATCTATAGAAGTCATAGTTATTTAGGGGAATCCAATCACATTAGTCACTTGTATATTTCCATTTATTCACTTATTCTACCATCCACTCTTGACATATTAGCTTAGAGTCTATCCCTTGCACTTGTGTACACATGTCCTTATTTATGCTCAAGAAAATATCTTGTATGTGACCCTTATTATCACTTATATAACCATATCCAAACACACACTTATATATATACATCCCAACACACAACACTTAATCTATCCAAATATACCATACATCTATATTTCCAAAACATCATAATTCAATTACTAATTTTATTTGGAGGGAAATAGATCATCTACTGATCACAAGTTTACACTACATTATCACTTTTCCATCCTTTCCAATATTGGAAGAACTACATATAACATAATATTCCAAATCAGACTTTGTCCATGATGGATTATGTAAGTAGTCCTTAGAGAAATTTATGCTTAGTTCAAGCACCACCTCCATCATCCCCTCATCTCAATCATGCATAATTTCAACATGACTTGAATTTTACTTCTATCACCATACAAAAAATATGTCTATTTTCTATGTACTTCCTCATCATATGTTTAATGTGTTCATGGATCATAATTACCAAAGGATCAACTCTAGTCTAAGATACCCACAAAGTAATTTACTTAGTTTGTATCTCATTTAAATCCATGTAATTTCACTAATTAAACCTTTAAGGTGTTATCTTTGGTTGATATCAGATCATATCACTATGGTTTACTTCTAAAAAAACCCATGGCACAATGTGATCCATGTCCCATAGATCTCTTTGACTCCATTGGCTAGACTTACCTTCTTGATGCTAACCTCCTTTTAAATATTCTATAAAGGAAGGTGTCCATTGAGATCATGGTAATAAATCCCTATATAGGCTCATATAATAGGTATTATACTCAATATCCCTCATGAACTTATCCAAGGTTACCATCTATCTATGTAATATCAATAACTCCCTAGCCTCTGCCAACTCAACTCATGTTATATCCTTATCTCCAATATATTTATATCAAACCTATATCATCTAATTTTTTATTTGATGAATCATATTTTAGTATCCCTCCCTCTATACCATACACCTTATCCATCATCGTATCAATCTCAACCTATAACCTATCAGCCTCTCCCTATAATTATAATATCTCCATTAATCTCATATCCTCCTATCTACCCCTACTACCTCGATCTCCTTTCAATCCTACTATCTCATTTTAATGATATCTAATCTCCTCATGTAATAATTTAATCAATTCCTAGTCCTTTACTGACCTCGCTAAACTTAATGGGCCTACTATATCCCCTCCCTTTGTATGTGTCTCTAGTACATGCATCATATATGTATCATCTCTACCTTCATATCCCTCTCCATCACTATTAATCACAACCAAAGGAGTCTCTCCTCCTCTTCCATATCCAATGGCCTCTCTTATGTCAACATCTTGCATCTAACTCCTCTAGCCTTTATATCGTATGTATCATGCATATGCTCCCCATATTTGTCTCCTCCTCCACCACCTTGAGCTAGAAGGACTTTCATAATCCCCACCCATAAGCCTCTACTATATGGATTTTCTCTAAGTTTAACTTGTAATATTTGTCTCCATGTCCTAGGTGGCACATGTGGCTCTATAAGCATCACTATTCATTTTTTATCCCACTATGCTACATAATCATCTATAGTATTGGGATCCACTAGATCCCTCTTAGCATGAAATTATATTATCTACACCTATGCCTAGTTTTGAGTTACAATCCTAGAATAAATACCTTCACCCATTGTGTTATCTCATGTACTTCATATACAAATATACTGGGTCTTTTTTGGATACCCTGTCTAATTTTAAAATATCACATCACCCTATCAAGTCTATATCACTCAATGATGTACTCATGGTACCCAATAATATAATATTGAGTCATAATGTACTATAAGTGTCTCTCATCCTCTCTCTAATGTGGATTAAAATATTTTTATGGCCTCCACATCACCTACTCAATTCCTAAATCATCAATCACCCTCCTATAATAATCCACATATCCAAAATGTGTTTATTATACCCCTATATATACATGCCATTTGTATGCAAATGGATCCTCTTCTATTCACCTCCTCATTTTTATTATAAGGTGATTAATTTTTAAGTGCTCCAATGCCCACACCTACAGTAATGTAGATGAGCCTATAGACACAACACTAGTATACACCACATGGTGTAAATCCTTGTATAAGTGTGTAAGTACACATAGTACCTAAACAAGATATGGAATTCTCTTTATTATATAATTAATCACATCTAATAATCTTATTGTAAATAGTCTTTTTATCTTGTTAGGTATCACAATTTCACTTATAATAGCCATTAGTACAACCATTAATGAATTTATATCTAGACACATGCATACATCAATATATATCCCACCTCTCACCTTTAGAATTGGGTTCTCTATGAAAACCCTATACAGTTTCACTACATGTTCACTCTCAGTCTAATAAACCTATGTCAACATATAATAATGCTTTATACCATGTTGATAGATCATAGATCTTCTATATTTTAAAAAAAAATTAAAATAAGCAAAGTAATATCAAATATGGAAAACACACCTCCATTACATCATGAGATCAATAAATACAAAAGGAACTATAATAAGTACAAATATTAAACAAAGTATGATACAAACCATCATTATATCTTGTATTTATTGAGATGTGGCTTAGATTTAACTTTAGATGGTCTTTTTTAATGTCAATTATAGTTGGACACATCCATTAACGCCATGTATCATGTATATTTGATCAAAGAGTAGAAGATCAATGCACAAGGTGATTTGAGAAATGGTTAGCACTATGTTATAGATATTAACCATGCTTAATTATATTAAAAAGAGGTGTATTTATACAAAATATAGATCAGGGATGACCCTTAATCTTTAAATCAAGATGACCAATTGTCAAAGGGTTCTCAAGTGTTCACATGGATCAGTGATGTAATCCCTTCATATCAATCAATAAGAAGGGTAGAGGATGACCTTTAAAAATATAAATAATGGATGAATATAATCCCTTAATCTTGTTTCCATGATGAAGGATGAAGGATGTCTCTTTGTAACTAGAAAAATATGAATGAATGTGAGCCCTTCGTCTTGTTTCCAAGATGAAGGGTGGAACATCCTCTCCAAGAAATTACATGGATCTCAAAACTAGAACCTTCATCTTGTTTCCAAAATTAAGGGTGGAGAATAATCTAAATTTATTTCTAATTATTTATATAATTGGTTTTATCTCAATGGTATATTCATAGGATCTCAAAATTATTTTCTTGCATGAAGATGTCAGTTTGGAGGGAAAAGAAGAATTCATTAATTAAAACGAAACTATAATTATATTTGTAATAAAAATATAATTATAATAATTTTAATTAAATTAAACAAAGATAAATTTAATTAATACAATGTGGAGAAATTAATTAAGAGGATGTTTAATTAAATTAATAAAAGAACAATTTAATTAATACAATGCAAAGAATTTAATTAGAAGAATATTGAATTAAAATAATCAAATATAGATTTAATTAAGACAATGTAGAGAATTTAATTATAAGAATGATTTATAAAATATGGAATTAATCACATTAATTGATTAGAGAAGGTGGAATTAGTGAATTGACAAGGACAAAGTAATTTAATAGAGAAATTGACTAATTGGATAATTGAATAGATAAATTGCTTAGAGAATGATAATTGAATATACAAATTGACTAGAGAATGATTATTAAATAGATAAATTAACCATATAACGATGATTCAATAGATTTAATACATTTAATTGGCTCACGTAGAGATACCCAATGTGAATTCAAACACATATATTACATGAATAAATGATTTCCAACAAGAATATGTAAAATTATGAGAAGTCATTCCATTTTGAAACATGACATGAAAGTGATAAAAATGGGGTGTCTAGATTTCCCATATTTGTGAAGGTATTTTGAGGTGTAGATGAAGTATCTTCTTCTCAAATAATGAGAAGTTGAAAAGGGTGGATGAAAATTAGATGATGAAATAATGGATGCTTTAATTTCATCACTCCCAATAAAAAAGTGTGGGAGATTGAATGGAAATATAATATGTGATTTGAATGAAATTAGTTAGGGATGATGCCCCTCAAGAGGGAATATAGGGATGAAGGACATGGATGGGCTATCTAAAAAGATAAGAAGAAGCTATAATGAAAATATTAACCCATGGAAAATATTATTCCACTTGAGCTAATGGTTTCACACTTTGATTTATGATGATGGTGATGAACTTATTTGCCCCAAGTAGGGTAGAATTGATTTGATTGAAATGGAATAATGATCATTATGTTTATTAGCTTTGGTGATTAGATCAGATAGATAGAAATGTATTTGATTAATGGAATTGACATGGTAACCATTTTGAATCTTAATTTCATATTTCACATGACAATATGCATCATAATATAGGAAATATTATGAAACATTCATTTCAAAAAATGTGTAACAATTTGAATTCGAAAAGAAAATACATGCAAATTAAAATAAGATATGGAAAATCTATCTTTAAATGTAAAGCATAATGCACTTAAATCAATTCTAGTTTGGATACAACTATTCACAATTCAAAATAATGATATGAATAATCAAGACTTAAGTGGAAAACATAATGTACTAAATTAATTTACCCAACTAACAAAAAACCATATCAATAAGCAAAAAGATAATCAGTGAAACTGATCTTGAATACATTCACTCACATCTAAAAATATTTATTAATAAACCAAGAGTCACGTGGGAAGTAAAATGTAACAAGCTAAATCACTTGAAAAATAAATAAAAATTCCATTTAGAAACACACAAATGAAAGAAAGTAAACATTCCATTTAGAAAAGTCAGTGTGTGATAATAAGGTAATACTCTTTGAGACCTAGGGTATGATAAAATGATCATAACCAAAAGGGGAAATAAAATAATAGGAAGTGGATGAACTAAAACCAAATGACCTAATCAAGTGTATGTTGCCTACATAGTTCCATGGACATTATATCTAAAATGAACATCAAGATAAATATAGTTCTCTTAAGTATTTTAGGATTAAATAAAAATGGATGAGAATTAAATATATTTGATTATATAGAATACATAGGAACATGTTCACAAAATGGTGAAAGCGTATAATTAAATAGGATTACCAACATGGTAAAATATATACTCAAAAATGTGAAGAACATGAAATAATGGATGTTCGAGCTAACATGAGAAAACTGAGCACTACTTGGATAGTCAAATTGGGACTGCAATCTATTGTAGTTTGAATAGAAATTGAAAATAGAAATAAATAAGTATGATCAATGACAAGAACGTGAATCAATTTTAAATAAAATGGTAAAGCTAAAAAAATGGAGAGAGCATGAAATATTAAATTAAAAAATGGTAAAAGCATGAAATTAACTTGAAAAATAGCAAGATCATGAGATTAACTTAGAAAATGGAAAGAGTATGGATTAACTTGAAAAATAGTTGGATCATGGGATTATAATGGTTAAGAAAATTTGGAATAATATAACCATAAGAGATAAATTGTAAAAGGGAAAGCCTATTATATCACCAAGATGGGATGTAATAGAAAATGGTATGATTAGAATGATTAGAGGATTATATTAGATGATAGGTGGATAAATAACTTCTAAGGACCATGTCACATTGGAACCAAATGTCCAGTCATCAAAGTGTCTATAAGAGGATATGCCAAGATATTTTCTAAAACATGGATCATAACAACTTCCAATTTATTACTAAGATCAAGATTGGAAGGAAGTGGACAAAATTAGGATGAACATAATGATGATTAAAAATAATGTAATATGATATGAATATACTGAATGTCAATGTAGACAATAATTCGCCAAAATATCAACATACTTGTAGATAGTAAATTATTTATGCATGATTCCAGAAACTAGGTTCTTACCATGGTACTTGATCAAGGTACCAAAAACATGGTTTTCACCTTGGGATGAATTATTTATCTTTTTATTTTTATTTTTTATTTTTAGCATCTTAACTCAATAGAGTATGATAATATGTAGAATTCTAAATACTTTATCTCCAACCCATATTGATTATGTATAGCTTTTTTATTAGAATTCTATTACTGATGTAGATTATATTGATGTTGTTGTGATCTTCATTGTCCATTGATTCTACTTCCTCTAAACATATAAACAAGGTGTCTTCATAGTCTATTTGAAAATAAGTATTGATAAGGAGTGTACAGATCAATAGGCATTAGATAACTGATCTAATTAGATGGAATATAGGTCTTGAATGAATAATAAGATCATAATGAAATGTATAATGGTTGGGGGATAAATGCAATTTGGGATTTTTAGTCACACATAGTGTTGTTAATTTCAAATTTATTTTGATTTTGGTTGCAGTGGGGTTGATATGGAATTAAATTATGTCTTCATCAAGAAATGACAAACTAATTGGCTCAACTATTGACACCTCAAAGAGGTTTTCACGAATAAAATCTTATTGATTTTTATTATTTGAATTATCCAATAATACTTTGAACAAGGTTTATTTAAGGGATGTTAATAAATCATTTTGATTTTCCGTTAGTCCCTTTATCAAGTTTTCACTAAAGGATTCTAATTTTATATTTTTCTTATCATCTATCACCTCAAACAAGGTTTCACTATAAGATGTTATGTTTAGACTTTGATTATCCACTAGTGCCTCAAATAAGGTTTCACTAGGAGATTGTTCTTCTGCCTAAATGTTATATTGGATCCCTAGAGATTCTACCACTAAAATGTTGACATGAAATAATTTCAAAAATGTGTGATCATGTTGGTCCCAATAAATGTTTGTGGGAGGTGGAACATCAATATAATGGTTAGGATAATTAATAGTAAAAGAATGTATTATGTAAATCAAAGGTGAAAATGTAGCATAGTCTTCATAGAAGGTACTAGGATAACTTGTGTCAATGTCTAAGGAAACATCCCCAACAACTATATAAGGATCATAATTGTTTTCAAGATGATCTGTAATAAGTGTGTATTCAATGTCATAAATACTGATAAGGTATGTTGATTTTGAAGTTGATTACAGAGAAAGTGAATATGAGAGAAGTGTATAACCAATTTTATAACATCCATTAATATATTTTGATTCTAAACATGATGTTGAACTGATGTTGGTTTTGTTTTTTATGCTAAATCTAATAGTGGTTCTATAATGGAACCTAATTATGATATTGGTTCCAAAATAGATTCTTATTTTGATGAAGATGTTAATCTTCATTCTGAGTGTAAATATTATTGTAATACTGAATTAAAATCTATTTTTAATAATAAATGTGATCTTGTTTTGGGTTTAGCCACAAAGAGGTCTTATTGAATTGCATTGTCCATAAGTACCTTTTTCACTATGCACTTGGAAATGAAGGACTTTAGAGGATGTGAGAAAAATAGACTATAAATTAATAATGGGTCCTTCGAATATGGGCTGATTTAATAATAGTTCATCAAGGATAGGTGAATGGTCATAAAGAGGATCTTTAAAGCTATCCTCATCAAATATAGGAGGATGGTCAAAGGGTTACTCATTAAATATGAGATACTTAATGAGAACATTAGAAATGGGTGATATGTCTTGATCTTGACTTGAAAGTGAATGAGTATGATTGTGATTTGAAAAATGATCTTGACCTATCCCTAGTGAGTGGTTCTCAAAATTGGGTGGTGCATGGCATGTTATTGGAAAGGGGATATAAGTCTAGTTTAACAACAACTATAACTTGAGATAAGCTTTGTTTAATCCAAAATAATGAATCTATTACATCTTGTATTATAGATGGGCTATGGATTGATGATCAATAGGTTTTTTGTAAATTAATCATGATATATCCATGGTTGATAAAAATTTGGACATATGTCTTAAACCCACCACATTGTTTAATTGAATGGCCTTGAATGCTATGATACTCAAAATATTATTCTTTTTGGTACCACTTAGTTTTGGACTCATATTCACCAAAATTCTTAGTACGTAAATATAAAATCATGTTTATTGCAACCAATTGGTAAAATATGTGTTCCAAAGATTTAGTAAATGTATTTGGATTTTGACATGAACTTTTTAGTTTATAAGTCAAATTGGTGTTGGATAAAGGTATCAAAATGGGTTTTTTTTTCTAGCATGACCAGGATCACGCAGGTAATATCTATCAAAATTTGTAATGTATTACATTAAATGAATTGAAAAAAATTATAGAAGACTAATTTAAGGATGCCCCAAAGAAATGATGCATGTAATGTGAAATAGTAGATTGAGATTAGATTCAAATGAGAGAAAGGATGGATGTCATGATTTTTTCATTCCCAACCTGATAGGTGTAGGAGATCAAACATAAAGATAAGGAAATGTTTTGAAATAGATATATAAACATAAATTGAAAAAGAGAAATGAATATTTTACTTAAATAGAGTTGACATTAGAACATTTTTGATAGTGAACAGTCGATTTTAAATACAATTAATCAGATTGAACCTAAACTTGGAAAAGGCTTCAACAAATATAGAAAAATGAATTGGAAATGACTAGATAAATATTTTGGACTTACACAGAGTTGAATTAAACATAAGGGAGTAGATTATAAATTATAAATTACCTTTGAATGAGAACTTAGGAACAATATTGGAATAGTTTCAAACAGACACAAACATAGTAAAACTAAAATTTCAAATAAGTGAGGTGTGGTTTGAGACATAATTTGGACATAAGTTGTATAAATACCAATTTAGGCTTGGAACATGGATAGAGTAATGATATAATTTTACAAAATGAGGTATTAAATGTACAAATTTGAACAATATGGGATGTAGAAGGGAACAAATTTGACTAAGACATGGACAAAGTAATGGTAAACTTTCACACAAGAAAGGATGTATGAAATTCATGAGTTATGAAAATTTTTGGACCATGAACATAGATAGAATAATGATACTATTTCATATAATAAAAAGGTATGAAACGTAAATGTTTTGACCAAAGTATAATGACACAAGATATAACCAATGACATGGATAGAGTAACTATATTATTTTACACAAAAAAGGTTATGAAACGTAAATGTTTTGAACAAGATAAAATGAAACATTATTTGAACAATGATATAAATAGAGTAATGGTATGATTTCACATAATAAAAGGGTATGAAACATAAACATTTTGACCAAGATAAAATGGAACATGATTTAACCAATGACATAAACATAACACTAGTATGATTTTACATAAGAAAAGGGTAGAAAACATAATTTTTTTTATCAAGTTAGAATGGAATAATATTTGACAAATGAGACAAATATATTAATGTATTTTAATGTAAGTATAATGTGACAATTTTTTACCAAACAAGGAATCAATAAATCTCTCCCTATGATAGAAACTAACATAGGTTTAGGGAAAAATCATAGATCCTTTTGATATACTTGATTTTGAGAGGATAAAGTTTATGATTCTTAAAATATAATTAATTATTTCATGTTATTGGTATGTTTTGTAAACCCCCTCCCCCATCTCAATAATTCATATGTAAAAGGAAATGTTTAGGAACTTTTAACCTTTACATCCCTACACAATAAAAGATCCATAACAAAAAGGTTTCTAGTCTAAATTTTTTATTAGAAAAACTAATTGGTCCTAATATACCTTATGGAATGTAGGATCTTTAAAACATTCTATACATGGATTAAAACAGCCTATGTTGTTATTAAATGGTCTTGTCCCTTTCACAATGAGTTCATCCATGTACTTATTAGTGAAGTTTGATGTATAGACTGTCACCTGATCTGAGTCCCCTTTTGTATGGTCAAGTTAACTAGTGAACTACTATCCCATACATTTAGTATGCTCATTTTGTATACCCCACTATATAATTGGTGTTTATATAATGATAGGATAAGAAACCCTAGATAAAATACCACCTAAAATATTTGTGAGGTGGCTATGAACTCTCAATCATAAACTAAAATAAAAAGGAAGGTGTTTCCATTTTGATTCATTCAAATCTCACTAAGGATAATCAAAGAGCATAATAGGTAAATCTTCCTAATTTAAAATAAATAGAATATGTATGTTTTTGAGTCACACAAAATGAGAGATCATATGGGAAAACTATCCTCATAACATATGAAATAAGTATTTAGCAATAAAAAATACTTTCACAAAATGAGAGAACTTTGAAAAAAAAAATGTACTCTTTAAAAACCCAAAATGAAATGTGATTTGATTTTTAGGAACTTAAAATGAAATATGTACTGATTTTTAGTCACTCAAAATAAGATGTATCATTATTTTAAACCATTGATTTTCCATGTTTAGTTGCTTCTAAAAAAGAATTATCTCCTAAGTAAGTTATTTTAGAGATATCTATAGAATCACACAAAATATTAGATAATCAAGCCATATGGTGCGATGAACCACTATCTAAAATACACTCATTTTCATTTGAAGTAAATAAATCAAAATACAAAGTAATAACATTTGAATCTTAATTGTTATTTAGATTAGGGTTTTTATTCTTTTACTTTTTTTATTATATTTCTTCCCTTTGTTATTTTTAAAAGTTTGATTATTATTTCTATCCTTATTTTTATAACAACTTTCCCTCTTATGACAAAATTCACCACACAAACTATAATTTACATTAAACTTACATGTACGATTCTTATTACTAGATTTCTTATTCTCATATTTTCCTTTAAAAAACATAGGGTTAGATTTATAGTTTTTAGTGTTGTCAAAAAAATGTTTTAAAGTGAGAAGTGCTTGAGTGGAATTATTTTTAGAATCAAAATTGGTCATAACTTTCTCTTTTTGAACCAGGAGAATAGACAAGTTGGTAAGGTTAAGGATATCATTCTCAGTTTGATACGTAGAATTCAAAATTGAATTAAAATTTTTAAACTTTTAATGAATATTTAACTGAACGATAAAATAAATCAATTTATCTAAAATCAAATTAAAATTACATCCATATAACTAAGCTTTAATGTATTTAATTTTAGCCAAAAAATTCACAACTTTCTCATCACCTTTCATAGGCGTTGTTAAAATTTCAAGGATTGAATTAATAATCTTAGAGAGATGAGTGACCTTATGCATGGATTCAAGGTTTTTTCAATAATCACTAGGGGACTCCTAATTATAAATGTGGAGAATGAATTCATCATTAACACTCTGTAAGATAATGGACATAGCTTCATGTGATTTCTTTTCAAATAAATTGGTAAACTCAAGGGTCACATGTCATCTAAAAGGGGATTTTTCACTCCCAATGACAACATTCCACAACTTGTGGGCCATAAATTTGTATTTAACATGAATTTTCCATATGTTATAGTTATTTCCATTAAGCATTTGAGATTTATCTAAGGAAAAATGAGGTGAAACCATAGCTTTGCTTTAAATAAGATAATAAAAAAGTGCTTAAGAATAAAAAATTTAGTGTTAATTTTAACTTAATTTGATAGTAAAAAAATTTGAAAGTGTAAACACACAATGATTATTTAATTTAATGCTATACAAAGTAAGAAATTTGTGAAAGATTACGATAAAATAGAGTGTCACAAGTGTCACAAATATACACTAAAAAAACAAATTAATAAATTAACCTTTATTTAAATAAAATTTTGAACTATTATTAAAAATAAATTTAATTAAACATGAAACTATAATTAATTACACAGTGTATATTCCAAACAATATAAAACATTGAATTAAAGTTGCACTAATCTTAGTGTCAAAAAAGTCACACTTAAAACGACCATTAAAACACTATTATTAAAAAAGGTATAAAAATAAAATATAAGAAGTCAAAAAAAAATAAAAAATTGGACCACTCAAATTCATCCAAAATGTGCCAAAACCTATAGATTGACTGGTTACATGACTATGTTTATCAAAACATTCACTAGGTCAAAAGTCGAAACAAGTTTGATAGGTTAACTATGGTTTTGAACACATGAATTTTGGAATGAAAATCAATAATGATATATAAATTAATTATATTTAAAAATAAATTAGTTTTGAATATATTTGACCCAAAAAAATGGGTTGGAGGGGTTTGAACTTAAGATCTCATTTTTATAAGAGTCTTGCAAAAAAAATAGTTACTGACTCCTGTACGTAAGAGTTTAGATTAATACATATATAAATTTATATAAAAACTAATTTTTTTATTCTATTTTTAATAAAATAAATAAATGAATATATTTGTCATGCAAATTCCATAGTGAAAAAATAAAATAAATTTATTTTTTTAATTAGTGGATGAAAAAATACCCAATAAAGTTGGCCCTCTACTACGTTACATGAAAAATCAATGATTTATTAAATAAATTATTTAATAAATACTTAAATATAGATATATAATTACTTTTAAATAATTTATATGCATTTATGGCACTTAGGAAGATGAAAGAGGTGCATCTACAAGGAGTTAGAGGCCACTAAAAGCTCTAAAACTGAAGGAGTCTTCCATATTTTACCCTTCAATACCAAAGGAAACTTCAAAATGTTATTTTGATAAAAAAAATTATTTATTTTAGGCCCTTTATCCATACCATGATGTCATAGGAGTTTGAAAATAAAATAAAATATGTTAATATATGTCTCCCAAGCTTTGTAAATGCCCTTCTGATGCTTAAATTTGTCCCTTTTAGTCCTAAAACTAGAGGAAGATCAAACAAAATACAATTTTTTTTTAATTTTCAAGTTGTAATTTGATGTACAATATCAATAATGGCATTATTGAAGAAGCTCAAGTGCATATATAGTAGGATATAACCCTCTAGAGAGCTTCAAATTTTGGGAATCTTCATTTTTTTGCCTTCTGATGCATAAATCACCTTCAAAATTTGATTTTAGCCTCAAAGAATTGATGATTCATTTTACTAGGCCATACATGGAGCCATGAAGGAGAGGTAAAAATTCAAATAATTATGGAATGACCATATTGACATTGAAAATTTGTCAATTTCCTTAAAATTTCAAAACTAAGTGGATAGAACCATCATAGATAAGAAAAAGACTCACAATAATTTTTTTTCCATCTGAGAGTCATACCTCTCCCAGTTTGGCATCCCAAGCTAAAGTAATTTTTTTTTTGAAATTTTGAAATTTATATATATATATATATATATATATATATATATATATATATATATATATATATATATATATATATATATATATATATATTAAATTTTTTTTCAATGAATTAATAAAAAATGTTTGCCAATCAAATCCACTCAACTAGTTATGACACTATGATAAATCTCATATAAACATATGAGCACAATAGATCTAGAGTAAATTGATAAAGCAAAGCACATAGGTCAATTATATGCAACACATAAATTACAATTGGAAAACCTATATAAGGTAAGAAAAACCCACCAAAAGTGATGTTCATATATCGAGAAACAAAGTATCCCAATGCAACTTCTCTTCTCACTTCTCCTCTCCAAAATAACCTTCACAAAAGTCTTGAGTAAATTTCCATGAATAATCCCATGAATTAAAATGAATATAACCAATAGGGGTAAACCCTATTTATAATATATTTTGAAGACAGGCAACCATTATGAATAATGGGTCCAACCATCATGAAGAGTCATTTCAATAAACTATTGATAACTATTAAATAATTATAATAATGTTATTTATTCTCACAAAGTTTCCACTTTCTGGTAATAAATAATATATTATTATTATTATTTAATAAATCACCTAATATAGACTAAGGGTTAAATAATCACCACTTAATCATTAAACGTTCTAATGTATTCAAATAAAGTATGATGCAAACCTTCATTGTAACTTGTTTTTGTTAGGATGCAATTCGAATGTAGCTTTAGTTGGTATTTTTTAATGTCAATTTTAGTTATACACCTCCATTAAATCCATGGATCATGTATATTTGATCAAAGAGTATAATTTTAAAGCACAAGCTGATTTGATAAATGGTCAACACTTCATTATAGATATTTAACATGTTTAATTATCTTGTAAGGAGGTGTGTTTATACAAAATCTAGATCAGGGAAGATCCTTCATCTTGAAATCAAGATGAAAAATTGTCAAATGGTCCTTAAGTGTGCACATAGATCAAACACATGGATAAAAAATGTAATCCCTTCATCTCCATCAAGATTAAGGGTGGAGGATGACCTTTATAAATATAAATTATGCATAAATATAAGCCTTTCATATTATTTATAAAATTAAGGGTGGAGGATGCTCCTTTGTAACTAAAAAATATGAATGGATACGAGACCTTCATCTATTTCCAAGATGAAGGGTGGAGCATCATCTCCATGAAATCACATGAATATTAAAGGTGTTCCCTTCATCTTGCTTCCAAAATGAAGGTTGGAGAATAATCCCACTTTATTGTTAATTCTTTGCATAATTGGTGTCCTCTCAATGGTATATTATTAAGATTTAAAAATTCTATATTTACACGAAGATTCCTACTTGGAGGAAAAAGAAAAATTAATTAATTCAAAGGAAACTATAATTCTACTTGTAATAGAAATATAATTGGAATAATGCTTCATTAAATTAAACAAAGATTAATTTAACTAAGACAATGTGATTAAATTAATTTTAATAATGTTTATTTAAATTAATCAAATATAAATTTGATTAATACAATGTAGAGAATTTAATTATCAATATCATTGTGCTCATGCTCTACTAGTAAAATTAAATAATCCTTGTATACATGTATCTTAAGCATCTTATCTATATAAGTCAAGTTTATCACCTTCAGTACCCTTGCATCATAATCTATAGACCTCACCATGAGCTCAAGAACAATCAAATGCCTCACTCATGTATTAAAAAATCAATAATATCTCATGCACCAAATTAAACAAGCACTATATTATTCCTCTTCAGCTACATAACATCATACAATCCCACATCTATTTATTTCTTATCATCATATAATACATAAATTTATAGTTTTATCCTTATAATAATTTCACCACTTACTATGATGATTTTACTATTCTCTTTGGTGATTTCACCACCATGTTTTATGAAATCTCTATGATTTTAGATGCATTATTAATACTTTTGAGTGATTTTGATGAAGTTTTCAATGTGTTCACCATTGTGTTTTCCAAATTTTATACACTTGTATATTATTTAGCTACACTTTTGGATGATTTTTCTAATGTTTTTGAATAATTCACCATGACATTGGATGAGTTCATTAAACCTAACCCTTGACCTAATTTTAAATAATTTCATTGTTTACCCCAATGAATTCACCACTATCGATGCTAAATTCATTGTTTGATGAATAGTGAAATAATTTTCTTTCACTTGGGATTATATGCTATTAAAACCAAAATTAAAACTTAAAATTTTTACTTACCACATCACCACTTCCCTATGGCCTCCGGTGAACTTGTACCTATTCTTTGCAATGCCTATTAGCTATAATCTAATCCATTTCCCTCTCTAACCCTAGACCAAAATCTCACAAATCAAATCTAGAAATAAAACACATTGAAATGAACTTTAACAAATGTATTTAAAATAACCCCTACCCCTATATATATTCAAATCCATCATTCAAATATTTTCCTCACCATATCATTATTTTCACCTTTCACAACCAAATTTCTCCACATTTCATACCAAAAATTAATCAAAGTATTAAAACTATTTATCAATGCTTACAACAATCAATCCTGTACAGTTTTATCATACATCAAAAAATTAATATTTTTCATTTTGAACCTACAACCTATCATCATTGGGATATATCATTCCCACATCCTCTCATGTGAACCCTAAGTCCTGATTACCATCCAAGCATGTAGTCTATAAATGAAAAATATTAATTTTCCACCATAATATTTATTGATTATATGCTAGTGTACATCATTTTACATTTTATAAATATTAAAAATGATTTATTGATTCTGATACTTCAATTTATTGAAGGTATTAATTATAACCACTTCATCATATTTCCTTCAATAATTTCTAGTGTTCATATACTTTACTACATGAATACTTGACAGGAAAGTATCATGTTCACTTTAACTTACCTTGTGATTCTTTCTTATCCATAATTGTATGATTTTTACTTTGTCTACTATTTTTAAAATGATATTTCTTTGAAAAACCATTTTAAATAGGGGAAAATGTAGCCACCTAAATTTCACCAATTTGTATCAAAATTAAATTTCACACAATAACCCATCACCATACTCAATTCAAATTAAAATTAACATCACTTCCATTAAATAATAAAATATTTGATTAATTATTAATTAATTAATTATAATCGTGTACACCTATTTTCCTCCAAAACTAATTAAAATTTTGAATTCTCCATCTCATTCAAACATCATCCATATTTTTTCTCAATGAAATTATTGACTCATCAAACCATATTCCTCAACTTTGTTGACAAAATTATGATTCATCCTTTATATTTTCAACTACCTCAGCCCATTTATTTTGATTAATCTAACTACCAACTAACTCTCCACTTTTTACCATCTAATAACCATCGATTATTAAAATAAAATCAAAAAAAATTGGATTATCCTCAACCATTCATCTCATCTATTTTAAGATTATAAATTGATGTGAAATCTTCCACACAAATCATCCAATTTCAAGGTAATGAAGTTCTATGAATTTTTCATTACATATCAAAGTCATCTAATTCATTTTGTACCCAAAAATTTTGCCCAATTATATTTACCTTGGAAAGTAGTTGATAATCCATATTTAGCATAGAAGAGAAAATCCCTATTTGATCACAATGGAGAAGGTGACAAATAATTCATGTTTGTAAGTATTATTTATTTATTATTATCTATCATTTATTTCTCTATCTTTGAAGTTGATCTTAGTTTAGATTAGATTCAATTACTGTATTTATTAGCTAAATTGTATTATAAACTTTATACTTTTATAATAGGTATATTCAAAATCATATCAACAAGGATAACATTATAAAGGGATAAATAAATAAGATAATGATTATATTAGTCATGTTGATACAATAACAATACAAGGTATCTATCATAATTGGATAAAAGGAAACATAAAAGGAAGATTTAAAAAATAGAGGAGATCAGAATAATAGTGAATTTATAATATAAATGTATCTAAACATCTCTTTAAAATTAGCATGAGTCAAAACCATCCCTCTCTAGTGATGTCTTTAGGATATGAACTTAGGGACATTGATTAATTGATGAGACTTAAAATATAAATCATCAAAAAATGATAAAGAAGAAAAATATCAGGTATATATAGGTGCCATGTGATTGGTATAGTGATATATATAACTATAGGTAATATGGTGATTAGTAATTAAAGTATTGATGGTGTTATGGTGAGGTGATGATGGAGTGTCAATGTTATAATATTGTAGATAAGGGAAGGGATAATAAAAGGATCCCTACATCCCTAAAAAAACATTCAAAAAATCATTTTAGGAAAATTATATATCAAAAAATTGTAAATTTGACTCATTGGAGAGCTATAGAAGCATAAAATCTAAAAATATAGCTAGTTGTTATAAACTAAAAAATGTTTTTTATAAAACACATGGACATTAAAAGTAATGCCATTCATCTTAAGCCTTATTAGGAGTCTAAATATTTCATTTTTCACTAAAAAATATACCCAATAAAAAAATGAATTATTTTTTGATTTTTCAAAAAAATTACAAACTTAATTAGAAAAATGTTTCCAGTGACTATAAAATTAGTTAGTTTTCAATAAATTTGAAAAATAACCAAAAACATTCATAGAAAGACCAAATCAAACCATAGATAAGAAACCTAGGTGGGTTTTTAAAAATTTATAGATATTAAAACTAAATATTTATAGTATATCAATCTTATACATTTGAAAAATACCAATTAGGGACCTACCCTTCAATTCTAGACCTTCCCACTATCAAAAAACTTGCATTCAACATCTCACTATGTGTAAATGATTATCTTATAATTTGAACATTATCATTCTAATGACCCAAACCACATGTACACTAAAAAAAATTTAAAAATTGATATATGTTCTTCACTATTAGTTACAAATTTGTATCTATTTTTTATTGTTATATACAATACTGACCATAAAGGCACACTAGTGTTTAGTTCCTTATTTAGTGTCTAGTACTCAAAATTCATCCCAATTATAAAATATTTTAAGCATATGCGTTAGACTATTTATCTTATTAAATATACCATGAGATATTTTAAAAATGTGTGGTATAGATATAAATATAATCCTTATTATTATTAAGCTATAAAATACCAAGAAAGCACCCACCAAGGTTAATTTAATCGATCACATAATTGAGTTATTCTACCATATTCATCCTTATGTCTTTGTTAGTCATAGGATTTGTCATACAAAAGTTTTGAATAATTAAAATAATAGATTATAAGTGGGTTTTCTTCAAATTACAATCTATATTAGTGCATGTATCTACATATAGTATATTAAACCATTATTCACACACACTCTAACACATATGGGAGAACTACATAATTCTAAGGCCCTCTTTAGAGTATTGGCTATGTAGGGATAATTCATTGATAGATATGTCTTTGAGTTCATCCCAACATCATGATCCCACTAACCCATTTCTTTAAAAGACATGCTAAGGGTTAATAAGACTAAAAATCTAGGGTTTGATCCATAAGTAGACATATAAAACCTATGTTCTAGATCTGAATACATAAAAAAAAGGTGACATAAAACCTATAAAAATGAATTCAGCCACATCAATTCATCATATATTCTATAATGGAAATTATCATTTTATAATGGACAATAACATCAATGGTACTATCCCAAGGTTGATGGTAGTGTCCATGGGTTTAAAAACATATTTTCTAGAATATGATTCCTATATCAAAATATTGATCCTAAAAACTTATACCTATGTGAAACCAAATATACCTATGAATTATAAATCCAAGTATCATTTTTAGTTGGTATTGTAATCAATAGAACATATTTAAAATTTGTTACTTTATATATTTAACACATCTCAGTATTTTAATTTAGAATATTCATTTATTTGAGTTTGATATTAAATTTCCTACTATAGAATAGTTTTATTCATACTTATGTATAGGTTACTATGTCCCCTTAACTATTTTCAAACATATTTTCCAAAAAGAGTTAAAATTTTGGTGAAACCAAACATTGTATCTTTCCATGAAAATCCTAGGTTACTCTAGGGTTTTCAACCTCTTAAGCTTTCTAATTATTGTACTTATCTACATTTTTTATATCATTTATATGTAACCTAGGTTTAGTCATAGATTATATGGTGCTCCTATTTAATATATTTAGTTACCCTTTGGGCCACATAAAATTTCTCAAGATAATACCATGTAAAATTATGATAATAATTAGATTGAAACTAATGAAAGTGAGCAACACATTGTAATAAAGTCTCAAATAATATGAATCTAATAATGATGATATAGAAACACATGAACATAATTAAAATGACTACATTGAATAAATAATAAAAAGTTAAATATATTTCATTATTTTTAGAGTGCATTTTTGCAATCCCTAAAGGTCTCAATAAGATCATAAATATTATATTAGAAACTCAAAAATCAAAAGTTGTTAGTTAATAACCATTGTTCTCTATTGAAACAAATATTGGGGCTAATAGATATTATTATAAGACATCCCTTTTCATTTCCTACCCCATGATCACATCATTGCCTACTACACATAATGGGGGAATAGGATATGTTTTCAAAACATTGTTCCCTAGAATTAAAACAATTATTTCCACATCCTCCATGGGAAAATTAATACTTCAACTAAATTAATGATTCCAATGCCTATATCCATAAAAGTGTTATTTTCATCCCATTTTGTGAATTCTCAAAACTCAAATATTGATCCCAATGGGTATATAGTGTAAACTCTTCTTCAAGTTATAAAAACTTTGGAAGCTAAGGCTACCAACATTGAACAAAATGTTTCCAAATCAGTCCATGCTATTTATTCACAAGATGTATTACATAATTCTCTAACACCTAATATATATTTTCACCCTTTTCCATTTAGTTTTGTTTCACCCGATTTCATGTTTTAATATGTAAAGGGTGATATTGAAAAACATATATGATATCTATATACAAAATGCATTTATTATGCTTCAAATGATAAAATTATTTATAACAAGCTTAAATGCCTTTGCTTTAATATGGTTCTATGCCTTACCAATAAAATACACAAAATCATTCAAAACCATAGGGGATAACTTTTTAACACATTTATCAATCAACATCACTAAAAATATGTCATAGTAACAGATTTCTAAGATAAATCAAGGAACCAATGAACCTATAAATGAGTATGTCTTGAGGTACAAAACAATGTTATCCAAAATGACAAATCCAATGGTAGATAATTAGTTTCAAGACATATTTAAGAAAAGTTTTCTCACCCCATTACATGATTCAATTATTTTTAGTAAGTTAATATATTTTGATGATTTGTGAAACATTGTCTGAGATAAAAAAATTAAACTTATTTCCTTAAATGAGCGTTATTATGTAGCAAACAAATCAACTACATCTTCTACCAAGTTTCGTATCAAACTAAGCTACATGGTAAAATATACATAACCCAAAAGTGAAATAACCATAATGGTTAATACAATGTTGTGACAACCAAATCACCTCATCTTATCCAATGCACCTAAGAGATAATTTACATGATTACCTAAGTCTCCAACTTTACTACTTAAGAAGTTTTTTGAGTGTCATCTCATATCTCTCCCTCATCCTATAGCAGTTGATATGATTCAATATCTACTGAAAGGATATGATGTTAATGTATATTTCGACTATCAAAAAGGTCTTAGGCATTCTAAAAAATATTTTATACATTAAAACATAATATTAAAGACCTTATTTATAACTAAAATATTACCTTTGATGATCCTCCAAAGGATTTAGGTTCATATCCTAGTGACCATCAAAACTAGAAGATATGTACTAATTCATTACAAGATCATTCTAATAAAGACCCAAAAGTTAAAATGGTATATTATGCACGTCCTTATGCACCACATTATGAGCACACATTAGATGGGATTATTAATACTTATACATGAAAAATACATGATATGGTTCATATTCCATCTATTTATTTTAATGATAGTGAAATTTTAGAAGATGACTCAAATATTAATTCATTATTTATTCAACAAACCTTGATAATTAGCATATACATAAATTTATGATTGATAATGGTTCTAGTGAGAATGTATGTGACATGAAATTAATGTTATGTCACTAACCTATCACATGTATCAAGATTTGAATATCTAACTTGTGACTTACTTGTCTTTCTTTGATGTTATATCACATTTCTCTATGCTTTCATTGGGTTAGTAGGTTGTCCTATGGAGTAACCATGGCCTAGGTAGACTATATATAGGAGGTAGTGGGTAGTTATTTATCATCATATTATGAATTATTCTCTTATTTAATCTTTTAGAGGTTACCCCCTCAAAGTGGATTGTCTTTTATTTATATATTCTACTATATTTTAGTTGTAGTGTGATCTATTATTGTTATTTTCCTTTATTGTTGATGTAGTTTCATTACATAATTAAACATATATGATATACAAATTATGATTTAGACCCTTTTACCAAAATGGTCAAATCATTCAATGAGACATCACAACATGTTATTGGTGAGATTGGCTTACCTTTTATATTTTGTCCATCACATGTGGATACTACATTTTTAATTATACCATACATGATAGTCTTTTATATGCTATTTTGATGACCTTAGGTACTTTAACTCCAAATAATACCTTATAGAGTATATGGGTGTATTAATTACATCCGTATTAATAAGGTAGTCCAATTTTACAAAATTTCATATGAGCATCCACTAGAACAAAAGAAGTTTAATCCCAAATAGTTAGTTATCAAGCCTACTAAGGTTAATCATCCATGAAATGGTAAGTAATAGGTGATACCCTTTCCTTTGTAACCTACACATGCAATACCTTTTCACTAGAGATATATACTAGATTATAGAAAATCCTTATCGACTCACACATAACATATCTAGATACATAGATAAACTAAACATGTTCCAATTACTACTAATCCAAATAAACTAGTGTTCACTCAATAATGTGATACATGAACCACTAATTTTTATACTAATGATTCATGACCACACACTCTTATGAAGCATAAACAAAGTATTGTCAACTCTTTGGATCCTAATTTGACATCTATATATGCTCTTTTTCAATATCACCTATATGATTCACCATATTTTTTATTTTTTTGGGTAAGAGTCATGTTTTATAGGGACCTAAAACCATAAGTTTAATAAGAAATTATAAACAAAAATAATAATTTAAACAAAACCGAGCCACATCATATGAATAAACATAAAGCTTCATAAAAATTTCAATAAATATAGGACTTGAGAACAATAGGATTTAAAAACTAAGACACATAATAGATTTATTTAGAGGGTTAATAAAAACCATCATTTTTCTTAGTAGGCGTTGCATCTTTCTTTTTATTATTGATTTTATTCTTAGCACCACTAAAATTACCTCTTGTTTGGGTGATATGGCCTTATACCAGTTTTATTTTGTGCTTCACCATCCCTTTATCCTTCTCAGATACTAATTTATATTTCTTAGATGGAACTAATTAGGGTGATAATGGATATTTCATTTCCTCTTTTGTTAGGGATATCCTTTGTCCTATGCCTTCTACCTTATTCCATCTTTAAATATCCCAAAACCTTACTCAACCTATCCACATCTTATTTTAGGGTATTCCACTACTCCATTAATAGGATAAATTTCCTTCCCATTCTTTATAAGTTTTCTTGAAAGTCCAATAGTTTTGGCCTAATCCCATCAAGGAAGTGTTCCATTTCACTATGTACATCCCTCCTCCAAACTCCAACTATTTTCATTTCAAAATTTTTGAAATTAGGGTTTTATATGACCTAGGGGAACTTTAGGCTTCTTTATTCTTTGGGGAAATAGAGTTACAGGACTTCCTTTTTCCTTTCTTACCAGCTGCTTGAGAGAAAGGATGAGAGACTAGATGGGGGGAGATGACTCTTCCTCCCAATCTTCAACCAAGTTATCTAGGGCATCTTCAAAAATTTTTACCTTGATAATTTCCACTAGGGATATCTCAATACTCCTTACTATTTACATTTCTTTGTTAGGAGGAAGATTAACCCTTCTTGATTTAGGTTAAAAGAGGGATTTTTTTTGAAGGTAAAAAGGAGCATTCAATGGACATAAGGATATAATAAGGGGGGATTATGTGTTGACCCTTGAAGTGGTTTATAGTTACAAAGTGGTGTGAAAATATGTAAATAAATTTTATTTCTAGATTTAATTATCTCATTACCTAAAGGCAAATGTCTTGCCACCTTCTTGAAAGGTTGACTTTGGGGTACCCCTTTTTGTCAATTTAGAATGTTGAGTCTAGTTAAAAAAATATATGTATTAACTCTTGATTTATCCTCTTGTCCTTAAAGGTTTTAGTTCCCTCACATGACATGCCTATAACATCCCTGACCAAATCCTTAGTGACATCAACCCTGATGCCTCTAAATCTGACTAGTTGTTAATTCCATCCCATAAAAAATCCTTAGCAATAATTTCATCATGGACTTCAATACAAAGCATAAAATCAATAATATCCACCTTTTCTAAACTTCCTCAAAACCCTATGATTCATCTTGAATTCAATACAAGAGATGGGTTTACACCTATACCTATCACCCCTTATGATTATGTTCTTCTTTTGGATTAGGTAATGAAAATTGTAGAGTGTTGAATGTCAATTTGAGTTGCTTATATTTTATTTATTCAACTAATATTATCATGATTATATTTGTGTTGATGATAATCATCCTTAAATTTTAAATTAGTTTTATAATCATGATGCTTAGTGTGAACATGATTCACTTATGTATGATATTCTCTCGCACATGTGCCTTCACCTCTTGACTAAATGAGGGAATTTACAAAATCATGAGTGTTAAGGGGAGTGATATGGGGGTAGTGGGAGGAAGGGATATTAGTGAGGATAATCCAATCAAATAAGTTAGGTATATATAATCCAATGATTTTAATAACATTAACAATGTCATTTCCCTCTTGGTATAGGTAGGTAAACAAACACTCATTGGTTGATTTTAGAAAACTAATAACATTAGAAATGAGTTGACTAATAGAGTGATAGGGGTTCACCTTACCCAAAAGGGAATTAAGTATGTTAAGTTAATCTACTTTAATTTTTAACTTGGGGATGTTGATATGTATTTCTTACTAGATACCTCAGAGGGAAATTTTGGCCTCATTCACATGGTTTGTTTATACCCCCATAGGTCTCGTATAGGCTACTATATCTACCCCAAACATTTATCTAATAAGTCCACTACCACTTAAATTACCTAAATTTCCCTTAGATACTCCATTAAAATTTATCTTTATCTAGCTTGGGGGATACTCCCATTTCATGAGGCTTATATACACATTAGTACTAGGAGGAGTGGGTAAGGTTTCATTTGCTAAAGATAATTTTTTCAGCCTCATAGGAACCAATTTATCATTGTGTATCACCATTCACTAGTTCTTACCAATAGTAACCTATAACCAATGGAAATAGATCAAGGGGTTACACCTTTTATGATAAGAAAAATTATCATTTGTGATAGTCCATATTTGCTAGAAGAAGTGGGGAAGGGCTAGGGACTATAATAAGGACAAGGAAGGAAAATTCTAGGTGGTTTCCACTGAATCATGAGATTAAGAATGGAGCTAGGATTAACCCATGACATGTTAAAGAGTTGAAGGAAGATATTCCGTATGGTTGACCAAAAGGGGAAATCAAGGAAAAGGTGGGTCATAGTCTAGTGTGAATTTTTATAGAACACACATATTGGGGATGATCATTCTGTATTTGACTAGATTGTCAACAGTGAGTATTTTATCTTAGATTGTAATCCAAAAAATATGTTGACCTTAGGGGTGAGGTTCTTGATCAAAAGGTTTATCTAGTAGGTCCAATGCTCCTCATGTTTAGGGTTAACCAAAAATCTTGACTTCACTAAGTACTCCCCACTATATTTCACTAGATAGAAACGGGAGTATTCCTTAGGGAATGCTACAATATGCATTTGATGAAGTTAAATATTGAGATTTTAAATTTCCTTAGAAACTTATATAATGTCAATATATAGATATATGGTCTTCAATTTTTTTTTTTTTTTGAGGTTGTACAATAGTCCTTAACATTAAGGCCTATGTAGGTTTTAAAGGTCTCCCTTAGGATGTTCTAGGGGGAAATAGACCAAGGGAAAAAGTGTGATCCATGTATCTTCCTATAAGTCAACCTTTTCACCATTTATAACTTACCATATAATTCCCTTATTAAGTAGGAATTTTGATCTTGAGATGGATTTATATAAGGTAAGACAATCCAAGGGGTCTCTTCCCAAATAAGGTTATGTTCTTCACTACCCTCCAAATACTTCTCTTTGATGATATTATTATAGTGGTTATCTTATTTCATTATTTTCCAACCAAATTTGGTTGTGAGATCTTCATTCATGAATTCGATTCTTCTTATCCTAAGTCCTCCAAAGGCATTGGGGAGGAATATTTTTTCCCATGAAATTATTGGGAATTTGAATCTATCTTTTGTGCCTTTCCATATGATTTTTTATTTTATTTTCTCTATTCTCTCTATGATCTTAGGGATGTGGAACATGGTCATGAAATAGACTGATATGATTTTTAAGGATATTTTAAGGAGATGGAGATTACGTGCCTATGAAATTAGTGTTTCTTTCTAACCTACCAATATTTTAGATTCTATCAAAAAATGGGTTCTATAATTCCATTTTCATATTTCCTTTGGATAATGGAATTACAAGATAGGTTGAGGGTATATTTCTTATCTATTATCCAAAGATACTTTCCAATCTTTTTTTTAGGGGAGGTAAGGTATTTAGAAAGTTTGTAGAGATTTTGTTGAAGTTGATGCATTGTCATGATGCCTTTTTATAGTATATAAGGATGGATTTAAGTGATTTTGATTTTGATACCAATTCCTCTTTAAGGAAGAAATTATTATCTATAAACTTATAATGAGTGAATGGGACTATGTTTTGGGAAATATTTAGCCCATTTATTAATATTTAATCTATGTTTACTTGTAAACTTATACCTCAATTTTATTCCATCAAAATTAATAAATAAGGAGATAGAGGGTCACCTTGTATTATCTCTCAACTAGCTAAGAAAAATCCTTTATTAACACCATTAATCAGGTTTGAGTACATAGGGGTGGATATGCAGTTGTGAATCAATCCCATGATAGCTACTTTAAAACCAATCTTACTTAGCACTTTGTGTAAAAAAATCCAAGATACCCTATCATAGGCTTTGTTTATGTCATGTTTGAGGAACATGCCTACCCTATTGGAGTTAACCACTGAGTGTCATGTTTCATATACAATTATGATACCATTAGTGATATACCAACCCATCACAAAGGCACCTTATTGATCTATAATGACCCCTTAAAGCATGGTTTGGAGGTTAGTGACCAAGGCTTTTATACAAATATTGTAAATAGTTTATCATATGCTTATGGGTATAAAATATTTTTAGTTAAATTTATCCTAGTTTATTAGGGATGAGGACAAGGAAATTATTATTTATGTCTTTCAAAATAGTTTTAGCCCTGAATAATTCACAAATTGTGGCATCCACCTCTAAGTGTATGATGTCCTAAAACATTTGAAAGAAGAGTGAGGGGAAACCATTGGGCCTTGGTGATTTATTTCCTTCCATGGATAATACTACATGTCTTACCTCTTCATGGGAGGGTGGTTTGAGGATTTCTAAATTATCCACCTAAGAAATGGTAGAGTGAAGGTTTTGAAAAATACTAGCCATTGTTTGAAGGTCAACAAAGCCTATTTATTTTAATAGGTTTTTAAAGTGGAGAATTATTTATTAATTAATAATTTATTTATCTCTACTTTTATTTCTATCATCTAGGATTAGTTTGTAAATTCTATTATAATTTAGATTTCTATATGTATTTTGATGAAATAGTTTTGTGTTCTTATCCCCTTCCTTCAGCCAAGTGCATCTGCACTTATTATTTTAGTATTATTCCTCTTTATCTTATAGGTTATGGTAGGAGTTTATGATATCCTTGTTATTATTGGAAAGAATTTCATTATATCCTTGTATTTTCATTTGTTATTATATGATATAAATATTGTCTAGCAATTCATTCTTTTGGATGAAGATGTTCTCGAATACTTTTTTGTTCCACACTTTAAGTTTATCTTTGATATGATTGAGTTTTTTTGGTTAAGATGAACCTTATGATTATCCCTTATATGGTATAATCATATATCACTTGATTTATAAATATAAAATAATAAAATTTTCATGAAAATACAAAAACATTCATATAACCCATAAAATACAAAAATATTTAGTATTCTCATGTTTACTAGATTATTGACACATCTCTTGTTTTATTCATGTTAGTATAAATCATATAATTTCATTTATATACACATACATGTTTCATGCATATTTGAGTGCGATACATGCATACCATAGACCCATGATAAATGCACATACATATTTTGGACCTCTCCTCTACCCACATCGTATAGTACATTGGGGTCATCTTATTCCTTGATCATGATTGATAAAAGTTACATATCATTTATGATCATTTCTACATTATCATGTTTGAGCTTATATACTAACATTTACACATGTATATATCTATGTACAATATATCTTATCTGTATAGATTATGTAAGAAAATGGGTCCAAAGGATCAAATCTAAATACATTGATAGGGTTAAAATTAACAATGAAAAATCCAAATACTTCATCCAATCTTATATTTATAACCTCCAACCAAGAAATACTATTTTTCATAATAAATGGAAAAGAAAACATTAATAATTACCATCCTAATTCTAATCTTGGCCCTCAACTGATATTAGATCATGTTGTTCATGTTATCATAACACAAATAGATAAGGTGACCCATCCAATGGTAAAAACCAAATGATCTTACCAAATCCCTCATCAACCCCAACACCACCCACAAAAAAACATAATCAATCTAAGAGGAATGATATCATGGATGAACTTAAAAACACCCATTCTAAAATTTCTATATTAGAATTACTTCAAACAATGACTATTTACAAAGATATTCCTTATCTAGTTCATTATTTGATAAAAATTTACCAAATGATATAGAACCACCTTATATGGCTTATATTATCAACATATTATTATGGATAGATAAAAGTGTCTCTTTTGAAAAAAAATCCTCCTAAGTGTATAGACATAATATTTGTAAACTTTATCATTTACTAACACTTTCTCTCTTACAACAGCTTGATGATTTTCAATCTCTATGAGTGCATGTTGTAAAGGGTGCACTAAGAAAGGGGTAGGAAGGTCATTAATGATTTAAAATATTTTTGGTTAATTCTATCATAACTATACTCACTAAAAATATTGCTTATCTAACTCCCTAGGAAATTCTACTCTCAATATCCCCTAACTAATAAAAACCCCATTTTTCCTACTAGGTTAGCCTTGGTCAACTCAATTGTTAAAGTTATGGAACATGTTACACAAATAGGTCAGCCTAGGTCAACCTAGTTTGTGGACAAACAATGATTTTTTTTAAAAAATGAGTCGTGTCAAGACCACCTTGTAGAAAAAAATTATGAAAGGGTTATAACCTATCTATTACTATAAATATGACCTTCAATTCAATTCAATATAGAAAAACATTCATTTTTTAATTATTATAACTTGAAATTATGCTACATCTAAATTTGAAAGGATACATTGCTTAGGGTTTACCTTGGAGGAAATATAGTTTGTATTAAGGAAGTTTTGGATGTAAGTGTGAAATATTTTATCCTAGAACTAATTTCAACTATAGTGTGATCCTTACAAATAATGAACCCAAAAACTATCAAAAAAAGATAATTCCCAATAGGCCAAGATCTTGAAACAATACTCATAATTGATTCCTTGAAATAATTAGAAACCCACACCATGCTTAAATAAGCCTCAACTTAGAATTTAGAGTTTACATGCCAAATTTGAAAAAAAACAAAAAATTAAAAAAAATGACTATTTTTTATAACTTTCAAAATATCCCAAAAGTATCCTAAAATATCCTAAACACTATAATTAGACTATGGGAAGAAATTAAACTGAAGTTGATGTCTGGTTCTAAAAATATACAATTTTTAAAAATATAAAAAACTTGAAAAAATCATTAAATCACAATTTCTAACCCTCAGATTATAACATATGGCTTCCAAAAAATATAAAAAACACTCCCAAGAGGTATAAATACATAGGGAAAACAATTTACTTTCAATACAATCATTTTGGCATGTGGAAGAGCTCAAATGGAGCTACGGGTCAAAAGTTATGGCCTCCTTAAGGTTGTCATAGTTTTTTTGCATCAACAAAGCCATAAAAATATATTTCAATGAAACATTATCCAAGGGAGAGATTGAGACTCGATAGGTTCATCCAAAGGTAAGTATCTCTAACTTTTGTTATTTAATTTAATATATAGATATTGTGTAAAGTAATGGGTTTAAATGTATAACTCATTTCTCATATTACCTCTACACTTAAACATAGTGTAGCTCTAGGGTTTTCTAGGCTTTTCATCTTCAACCTTAGGTGATTTAGGCCCCCATTTTCCTACCATTATTCTTTTTTTGTATTTTTTGTTTGAAAGCATCCTCCTTTATGTTATAATCTTTGATAACACTAGATTAGAATACATTTTATTTTATGCATTAGAAGACATAGATAGGGTTATTTCATGATATTATTTTCCTGGAGGATTTGGAATCTACCCTTTAGTGTTGTGTGATAAGTGATTCCTTAATTATGTTTAATAGATCTAATTTAGTCATGCTTTCAAATATAAAGTATCACAATATGTGTTAGTTGATTACCTTATTTAATCTTAGATTTCATAAGTAGGATAAGTTATATATCTATCTTAATTTATTTCATACATTTTGGTGAACCCAATGTGAATCTAAACCTTGTATTGTATTTTTTCATATAAAAGTAACTAGATTGATACATATTAACCTAGTTATATTACACACTTTTTTATTTTCATCTACAAGAAACTAGGTCTATGCTGATCGACCAAGTTATATTCTATGCTTTATGATTTTCATCTATAGATAATTAGGTGAACACAAATCAACCCATTTATATTATTTTATTTCTAATTTTCATTTACAAGAAACTAGGTTGACAAAGGTTTATCTAGTTCATTTTTGGTAGTTTTCAATTTTTAATTTTATCCAACTAAGTCAATGCAGGTTGACAGAGTTTTATTTCATTATTTTTTGTTTTTAATTTTTAAAAACTAAGTTGACCATGGTTGGCCCTATTTAATCTATGTATTTTTCAAAATTTTGCCTCTATAATACTAAAATGATCTTGGATGACATATTACTAACTATGTTTTTATAGTAATATTCATTACATATGATGACCCAATTTCAACATTCATATCTATAACACTTAATATCAGATAATTAAATCAACCATGGTTAGTTTATTCATATTTCCCAAGTTATATATAACCAACTAGATTGACCTAGACTTACCTAGTTTACATTTTATAATTATTCTATTATATCAATAAAATTATTGTTAAACAATTTTTATAATTTTGTACTATCGTTAAATAACTCAATATTTCATTTTTCATTCTAATTTTATAGGTTTTCAATTCTATTAGAAGTGGACTACACAATCATCTAAGTTGATATTATTTAACTGAGTTCTATATCTAATTTTCATGCTAGTAAACTAAGTTAACCATGGCAGACCTAGTTTATTTCATCCTATTTTCATAATAGATTGTGTCAACCAACATTGACCTTATTCTATTTTTTATATTCAACTAGATCGACCCTAGTCAACCTAATTATGTGTGTTTATACTTTCCTAATAAGCAAATAAATTAACTTCATTTTTCATATTAATTAATCTCACCTTTGCTTTGAAAATAGTTTACTGCCTATTTATTTACATTAAAAAATAAAAAATTGGTTTTTGATTCTTGACTTTCACCTTTATTTCCACTTTGTCTTAATTTCCATAGAAACCATGTCAAAAATTTTAAAATACTTAGCTACTATCATGAAGGGCTATGAAAAACTTTATTTAAAATCCTAGTCTATTGTTTACAAATATCAAGGCATGAGGAGATTACCCTAATACTCATATCACTAGTACTCATTTAAAGACATACTTTAGTTTCCATGTACCTTGCAATATTTAGGAAACACCTATGTTTCCCTTTTTTATTAAACCTTAGGAATCTAGGCATCCATCTAATTATGTAGTATATGAGTTAACAATTATCTCTAGGAAGTTACTCTCATCTAATGACACTTATTCACTGGAAAGTTACCTTTGAAACCAAGTTTCATGGAATAAGGTAATGACACTTATTCTATATTTAGTGATATAAAATATTATTATGATATTATCTAACATACAAGGATCTTTGAAATCCTAAAATAAAGAAAATCCTTTTATTACATATTTATGATCTTATTTTTGGATAATTAGTTAGTAATAGTAGTTACAATCTTTCAATTTTGTTTGTTTATTACTATTCTATTTTGTATTTTATACTATATTGGCTAACACTAATACATTTTTGTGCTATGTTTTTTTAACTAGATTAGCCAACATTGACCTAGTTTATTGTGTGAAAAGACTAAGTTGACTAGTCTTGACTAAATATTTTATATTATGTCTTGCTTACCTCTATTTTGAAAACTATATCATCCAATTTACTATCATTTTTTCTAGATAAAACTAATTAGACCATGTTGAACCTAGTATTTATATTATCTTTATCTACCTATTTAACTAGATTAACCTAATAAACTCTAAAATTATTATCTTTACCTTCATGTTTAATTAGATCAACTTAGTTCAAACTAGTAGAATACCATGTTACTATCATTTTTTTCTAAATATAACTAAGTTGACCATGTCTGACCTAGTATTATATTTTCTCTATCTTCTTATTTAAAGAGATCAAGCTAGATCGACCTAATATACTCTCAAATTATTATTCTTACCTTCACGTGTAACTCATTTGACCTAGGTTGACTTACTATAGTTATAGACTATTTTTTATGCCTTCATGTGTAACTAATCTAACCCTAGCTAACTTGGTGCATTTTCAATTTCCTATATTCTAAACTACATTGACCCTAGTTAAACTTGTTCATTAGGTGGATGAAATAATTTATTTTATCAAATTATTGATCTCAGACTTATAAATCCTAGTTATACCTTCACATTTCACCAGGTAGTACAATTTTTTATGAAACAAAATAATAAAATCAGAATGATATGATGAGTTTCACTAACACTTATAAAATTTCTAAGCCTCACATACCCTATATTTTTGTATACAATATTGATATTATTAATATCCATGTCACTAATAGAACTACCAACTATGAGGCTCCTCCATCTTATACCTTTTATCCTCTTAATTACCTTAATAATTGATTATTTTTTAGGATGAGATAAATATTGAATACACTACTAAAATTATATTTCTCATGAATGAAAACCCTTGGCACCAGTTTAAGGATCCCATGATCATATAATATCTCATTATGTGACCTCAAATTGGGTGTCCCACTTCACCCACACATAGATTTTTTACAATACTTAGGACAAGTCACCCTATGACTTCTTACATGCCTTTATCTTCTTCCGTGCTTTATTTTTATTTTGTTACTTTTTAATCTACCATGCCTACCATTACCACCACCATGGTTGGAATCTCCTTTAGTGGGTATACCCAATATTCCCATATTAATACTCAATTAAATTCAACCACTAGTGTGTATCATGTTTATTCTACTATTTAATCCACTATGAATCAAATGGATACTTTTCAAAATAGTAGTGAAAATTAAATGATGCAAATGCAAAATCAAAAATTTCAATTACAAAATCATCTTCAACCCACTCAATGGAGTATGAAAAATACTAATGTCCCCACTCTAATTAGATATATACAATGCAACCTTATACCTCAACCCCCACTTATTATCAAGGATATAAAAAACTTACAAAATGAAACATTAGTTCCTAAAATTGAAAGTATTGACATAAGTGGTATTGTTCCTACTATTACTTATAATAGATCCAAGGATATTGCATTGCATTTGAAATATTTTAGAAACATGTATAAACATTAGATTAATCTCAATCCCTTTGTCACCACCAAAATCTTACCTAAAACCTTTTTAGGTGATGTTTTGGATTGGTATTAAAAACTCAAGTCTCATACTATATCCAATTTAGAATACTTAGTTAATATATTGGTACATGAATTACAAACTAACAATATTCTTGAAAATAAATTATCTCAATTTATCAATAGTAAATAATCATGATTTTTAAACAACCCATGTGTTCATTAATAAATGGAATGCATTATCCAATAAATTTGAAAATAACATTTTATATGATTATCTCTTCCACTTTTTCACTAACTCTCTTCATCCTAAATTAAAATATCATGTTAGGAACCTGTCTCCAAAATATTCTTAAGAAGCCATAGACCAAGCCAAATATCAATAGTTTATCATAAGACAATTTAAACCTTCTCACCCTCTAGTTGAAATTTGAATTCTTATGAAATATAAGAAAAAAATCTACCAATGATTATGCTACATATATGTATGACTCCATACACACTATCCTCCCAAATGGTTTTAATGATTCTACTCCTTCACAACCACTTTTGACAGATCATATACAACAAACTATTTATACATCTTCCCTAGGTGAATAATGTAGATTATCACAAACCACTTTCCATGGTGGAAATTTAAAATCATATTACTTGGTCTTCAATAGGATATATGGACCCTACTCACCCTACAAAACTTTATAATGATTCACCAAGTTTAATTGGTATCATACATGTTTGGTTCATTCTCATGAGACTTGTCACCAACTTACAATTTTTTATCTTGAGTGTCTCATTGCTCTTAATTTCAATTATCTTACATGGATCCTTATCCAAATATAAACTATAATAATTTACCAAAGTTATCTAATGTTCAAGACATATATCTTTCTCATTTCATTGAACTTGATCATACAACAATGATTCCAATAAATATAATAATATAACTTATTCCTTTATTGATTATCCTATATGTGTATAATCGAATGACACATTTGGATACTCTCTATATTTAAACTAATAAAAATTATATTCCTAAACTATCTATAAATTATATTCATTCTAAATTAACCACCTTAAAACCCATAAATTACTCTACTTTTATGCTTTCTTAACCACCTACAACATTCAAATATTCAAAAGATTTTATCATTGAGATAATTACACCACCAATGATATTATCCAATTCAACCCAGTCTAACACACTTGACAAAATGAAATCAACTAAATCCCAATCACCATAATTATAAATGAACTTATGGCCACCATTTAATGGGCTTTTTTCAATCTTACACACCTTTATTTCATATAATTATAACTAGATATGATGAATGGGATCCTATCATGGAAATTTATTATCTCCTATCTAAAATTAGTTTAATATAACTCATGAGGACATTTATTCATCATCATAATTATTTAATGCAAATCTTATTTTAAATGAACATCCCTCAACCTCCACCTATGTGGAAAGAATCTACTTTGTCAAAGTCTAAAGATAGTACCATTTAAAAATATGAGGAAATATTTATGCATGTTGTAAAAATATAGATAATTTTCTCTCAATAAAATTTCATATCACTTCAATGATTCATGATGAAATATTTATTTGTGAAGATGATCCTTCATTATTCATTACTATCTAGTTTGGTGATATCAAATTCAAGTTTGCTTGATTGATTAAGGTTTTATAACCTATATTACCTCCATTGACTTTATTAAAAAACATGGGCACTCCAAATATAACCTTAAATATACATAAAGAACATTTCAAGGCTATGATCTAAGACATATTCCTCTTCTAAGTTATGTTTGGATTCTTATCATACTTCCTTCTGTTATAGTTCATATCAAGATCATGATATTTAATTTCACATTATCATATCACATTTTATTTGATCAACCTTGTACAAACTACATGAAGTCTATAGCCTCATAAAAATTCCAATGTGTAAAATTTAGTCATAATGGATCTATATATAAGATCAAGAAGACACAAGCCCTTAGAATTTTAAAAAATTCTAAGAATGTCAGGTTTTTAAAATATCCACCCTTGAACATTTGCCTATCATTATTTTCTAATAATCTCAATAATTTAATTATCATGTTAATTATAATATAGGTTATAATGGCCAACTTAAAATTTTAGGAAATATATTACCTAATCTCTTAGATTTTTATGATGATGAACATGATGAGATCAATTTAAAAATCAAAACTTTTGATCTCCCTTCTCACATAATTTCTCAATTACCTCCTTTACAACCGTAGTCTTGTAAAAAACCAATATATGATATTCCCACTACCATAACAAAGATTAAATAATCTAAGCATCATTCTTCCTCAACTGATAAAATAATTTATGTTTGCATTATTGATCTTCATACTCCTAATTATGATGGTGGATATTATTATATGATCCATTTTTAGCTAGTTTTTCTCAAGTTAAAGATGTAAAATTATTTAGATATAGCTCAACCTTCTTATTCTAATAAACTTAAAATTATCTCTTCTTCACTTGATAATCATAGGTCTAATATTGAGTACATACACACTAATTAAAATTTAGTCACTTTTGATCCTCTTTAGAGTATGTTTCTTGATCATGCCATGATGGAACCATATAAATTTTCTAAGGTTTTTTATCTTTAAATTATGATCCCCTTGATATTTCATCCACATTATTCCTACTCGTATTGAGATATTATCTCACATTTTTTTAACCTATTATTGATCCTAATACAAGTCATACTGATGGTGATGGCATATTACCTTTTCCTAAGCTTAATCCTCTACTTGCATGATGGGAAGATAATCCATATTGTGATTTTCATAAGTTTTATGGTCATTGGCCCTAAAATTATTTATGTCATAAACATTAATTAATAAAATTAGAAGTGAAAAAATGAATAAGAAATAAGTTAGGTTACCTCTCAAGGTGCAAACCAAAAGCTAGGATAATTTTTTAAAGAGGGAAATTAAATGTATTGGAGAAAAATCTATGGGTTCTATAAGTAGGATTGTCACAAAAAATATCCATAATTACAATTTAGAATCAAGATCAATTTGAGAAGAAGATATATAAATTCAATTTCATGTGAGGAAATGAGGAGAGGAAGGCTCTTTTGTAAATCAATAAGAATAGGAATTACAAGTAATCCCATGATTACCTTACAAGCATCCTCTCTATATGTCACTTGTGTAATATTCCCTTAGAAAGTGTAGGTAAGTGTATAACATGTGGGGGAAGGAATTACTTGTGAAATTAATTCCCAAATCCTAAAGGGGAACAAAGAGGTGAGTGACACCTCATGGAATTTGTATTTACATGAATTTATAACTCACATAAATAAAAACTCAACAAGCACCTTAAGAATTAGGATAAGCCTAAAAATGTTAAGAAGGGCCTAAATTAAGGTTAATTCTCTAACAATTACCCTTAAAATTAATTTGTGGTTACAAAAGTGGATAAATTATTTACAAAGAAGAAGGGAGTTGAACTTACACAATACACCCCCTTAATAGAAACTTACTTCAAGAGGAATTAAAATAGTTTAGAGAAGAAATATGATAATAATGTGCCACCATAATTTTCAAGGAAAAAAGTGTGATCACCAAGAATCTCTAAGTATCCTCTTTTGATAATGTGGTCGATCCATAATGGAAAAAAGACCAATAAAAGGAGAAGTGATCCATAAACTTGAAAACAAATAAAAATAAAAAAATCTTTCAAGTTAAGTAAAAAATATGATTTACATATATAATGTAATAAAATTAGATCTAAAAAAATGCAAATGAAATAAAGACAACTTCCATCAAGAAGTGCATAAACTTGCACAAAAAGAAATTAGTCAACATAATCAAAGAATATATCCTATATAATAAAAATCAATGAATGAAAAAAGATATTTAGATAATCAAAATCAAGACAAAGAATATGTGTCACTTGAAAGATATATTATGCATGAATCATTAGAATAATTATCACAAAAATACATATCGAAGTCTTAAGAATATTCATTTTCTTTTGGAATCCAAATAGTTTTACACTTAGAGGTAGGATATTTAGTGGTTTTCCAACAATAAAAAGTGTCATATATGTATTTACCACAATATTTTGATGAAATTTACAACAATTGAATATATGATGCCCATGTTTTCCACAATGTACTAAAGGTTTAGAAATTTTAACCAAAGCATGAACATTAGAAATAGTATAATCAAAAGATGTTGCATTATAAGTCCTTATATGTGGAATAAGATAAGATTAATAATTGACATTAGAAGTATGTGAATCATTAAAATTAATACCTTTAAATTTTGCATTAGGTTTAGGTAAAATAGATTTGAGTATACCAGTTGTACACTTACCAAGTCCACCACATGAATAGTCCATAGTGTTCATGATTTTTAAGTCAAGGTTAGTAGAAGTATCTGAAGGCATAGAAGTTATTGTAAACCATAATTTAGATAGTAAATATAGATATTATGATGTTTAAAATACTAAAATTTTGCATTTAATGAGTCAGTAAAATTTGGCATAGTCATCAACTTTTCATTAGAAGAGTTTTACAATATAGTTAAAATATCATTTTGACATGCAATTTGATGTTTAAGAAGAAGAATCTCATTATTTTAAAAATCAATTATGTTCACATAATTTTTTAATGCTAAAAAATGGTTAACTTAAATTCCATTACATGTGAATACAAAAGTTTTAAAAAAAATAATAATACCTAAAATAAGACTTGAGTATAATTATAAAGTGTGAGAGAAATTTATTACAATTGTTAATCACCAAAAAATGCATGATGAACACACATTAAAAAATATCACAGTATTAGAAAAAAAACTAAAAAAATTAATTATGTGTTTTGATTTAGTATCTTATTTGCATTAAAAAAGACATAAAAGGCATATAATTGCATTTTATTTTAAAGGAAAAAAATCAATTAAATAATAATTAAATCTTAACTCATGCTAAAAAATGAGTTTATGTCATAAAATACAAACAAAACTCTTTTGATATTTTATGGAAGTGCACTTTGAAATCACTTTTTAAGAAAAAGAATACATGACAATAACCAAGCCATTTTTAAATAAATTTGACTTTTTGAGTTTTTGAAAATTTTAAAAAAAATTGAAACCAAAAACATGAGTTAGATTTTTTTTTAAAAATAAACTTGCTTTTGATTTTGTCAATTTATGATTTAAATCACATTTAAGTAAATACACCATGTAACAATGACAAAAACTATTTATATGTTTTTTTAAAAGTATTGATTCAGCTATAAATATGTAAATGAAGAGTATTTGAAGAAATAACAAAAAATATTTACATTATAATAATAGACTTGTCAATGAAATGTGCAAATTATTAGAAATGTGCTATCAAAGGAACCTTGAGTTTAAAATGTATCAAATCATTGAATAATAATAGGGTGGTGAAATGAGAAATATTAATACCATAGTTTCCATGCAAAGGGTAGAGAAAATAAAAAGGGAAAAACAACTACTAATAGGAAGACACACTCATAATAATGATGCCTATGAAATAAAATAAATCAATCCATCAAAAAGAGGATTCATTCAAAACACACAACTGATAAAATATAAAAGGAGAAGAAGAGAAGGTGGTTCTATAAATGAATAAATTGATAACTATACAAGTAAAAAACCTACCATATAAAACAACCCATAAGGTCAAAAAATCTGGTTCATATCCACTTATATCGGATGCAAAGGAGAGGCACTACCTTACAAAAACAAGTCAATTAAAAAAATATCTTAGAAGGGTGATTATAGACTAAAAAGGTTAATTATTTAATTAAGGATTAAACATAAATTTAACCCCATAAATGTATGACTACCACTATATGCCACTACTAAGAGGGAGAATTTCAAAATACAAGATGAAGAATAAAATAGAAAAATGTGTAGAAAGAATAAAATAAAGGTGAAACAAAGATAAATAAAGCAAGATATAATAAAAGACTATGATTTAAAGTCTACGCTAAAAATAAAGGCATTACCAAACATACCACTACATCACATAGGAATGTATCAAAATCATGTGGGATATGTGTAATGGTATTTAGTAACAAAATCATTTGATATCTATGTAATATTCTTTCACGTGGTAAAACATGAACCTAGATCTGATGCCAGGAAAGGATTTATGCTAGAAACATTCATTAATAATATTAAAAGTGTAGAAATTAATACAAGAAATTAGCTAAGTTACCTCTGAAGGTGCAAACTAAAAGTTGTGATAATATTTTTAAGTGGTAAATTGAATGTATAGGAGAAAAACCCTTGTGATCCATAATAAGGCTTGTCACCAAAAATCTCCACTATTAAAATTTATAAGCAAGAGCAATTTGAGATTAGAGATAACTTCAATTTCAAGTGAGGAAATGAGGAGAGGAAGGATATTTTATAGAGCAAGAAAAAATAATGGGAGTTACAAGGAATCCCATAATTACTTTACAAGCCTCCATTTTATGTGTCACATGTGGTTTATTCCCTTAGAAATTTTAGGGAATTTTGTGGTAAGTGGGGGAAGGAGTTACTTATGAAAGCAATTTATAAATACTAAATGGGAACAAAAAGGTGAGTGACACCTCATGGAATCCATCTTTATGAAAATTTATAATTCACATAAATAAAATCTCCACACACACCTTCAGACTTAGGCTAATCATAAAAACAATAGGAAGGACCCTAATCCAATAGGACCAAATATTTTCATGCACATCAATTAATATTAGCAAAACATTAGGCATTAGGTTCCTACTCTACCATAGATAGCCAATCTCTATAGTCAAATACTCTTATACATACTTTTTTTCTTTATGGAATGAGCATGAATACCTTTATTCATTATTGATAACTTTATAAATACATTCATGTACTTCATTATATAAGATACATTCTACATATAATAACCTAATTCCTCTAAATATTTTTTATAATATATCCTTAAACATGGGTATGCCTATTTTCTTAGGCATTGGTGCACTACACACCAAAAAAATAGATTTTGTATACTACAACATAAAATATTGTGATTTACCATGGCATACACCATCACCTTATAAACAAAATACCTAGGGTAATTCATGAGAAAAGGATCAATATTAATTTTCATGTACATCATCCTATAGACCATATGATTTTAGTCACATTTCAACAACACTTTATTTCATTAGCTCTCATTCTTGAGAGATACTGTGTGCTCATCCATGTTTTTATATCACACTTACACTATCTATAAAGACTATTAATTAGGAAGTCCTTGCATGTCTATTGGTGAAGATAGATGATACCATGGTAAAGGATATATTATAGTTACAATAAGATTTATTTGATGTTATTGATCGTGTATATCATGAAATTTATTAGTATTTGTGAGTGCATTGTTGAGTTTCACCCCATTACTATTAATAATTTAGATTTCATATTTACATTTATGATATATCATTTATCTTTGGATCTCATGATTCTCCCCTTTAAATTATGTAATATACTTTCTAAATTTTTAAATATTTTGTCTTACAAACATTACACAATGATTCATAAGCTTAACACTTTGTCTATTATTCAATTATATTTGCAAATAATTTATTTTCCCATATTATTGGATGATGTTTTATTACATTGATGCTTGTGCTAGCTCAAATTTTGAATAGTATGGGTTATTCATGTGATATATTTATTTTACCATGCCCAAAATTATCATTTTTACCTTATGATTAGATAAATAACATACTTATCATAATAACATTTATTACACACACACACACACACATTTGGATGATGTTTTATTACATTCATACTTGTGTTATCTCAAATGTTGAGTAGTATGGTTATTTATGTGACATATTTATTTTTACAACACCCAACACTATCTTATTTGCCTTGTGATTAGATAAATACCATATTTATCATTATACCATTTA